>CAJVQA010004452.1:0-17557 GCA_910591915.1 Cetraspora pellucida
ATTGTTGTTTTGACGAGACTATTAAAAATTCTTTATTTTTTAAGTCTATTCGAATGATCTGAACCTTGCATGCTTTTATTTCATTTATTAAGATTACATGCTTGGTTGGGTATTTTTATTTAATTAAAAATCAAACACTGTAATCAGTGTTTATTTTTCAGTTAAACTTTACTGTGCGGATGCCGCACAATTTGGAAACTTTTCTGTGTGGCAAATAAAGAAAATCTATAAGCAACTGTGCGCGCATACGCACATCTGTTCGAGGTGTGCGCAAAGTTTTGATTCTGTGCGCTGCGCACAGTCCGCACAAATAATCACTGATCCTTATTATATCTTATATGCTTATTCTGTTATTATTATATTGTATTTATCTCTTTTATCTCTCTTATTTATTATATATCTAATGTATTATCTCTAGTACATAGAATGGTTATTAGCTTCGAAGATCCGTAGCTAACAACATGCATAAATAACCTCAAATTTCCCCCGAATCGACGGTGAACAATCAATGCTTCCATTCAAAATATTAATAAAAAGTAATCGTGTCTTTATACATGAGTAACTCAAGGTTTTATTAATAAATTGTTATACGCCTACTTGTATCTTCATATGCTTTAGTCGTTTGCATCTTTCGAAAACTAGCCTTAATAAATCTTCTTTGTTAAGTCGTATATTCGACGCTATAACTAATCCCTCAAATCACTATATTTTATAGTCTCCATACCGTCCCTTGAATTCTATTAAGAGGTGAATTTCAAGTGTGACAACTAGAGATGGGTTTCATGCGCATTAATGCGCATTCATGTGCATGTTATTATAATATGCGCATTTCCCCATCACTAGTGACAACGGACACGCTAAATTCCTAAAGTCGTAGCTAAGTGCTAAGATTTTTACGTAAATGCTAATTACGTATTAACATGATCACTATAATGTAGATGCACTAAAATTTTTAAAATGTATATTAGCACCTGGAATTCAATAAAGTACATTAACAGGAGGAAACGTCATGTTACACGATTGATCCTTCACCAGGTGTGCAACATAAAAAAAATTTATTTTACAATACCAGATCATTCCGCTAGTAAATGTACTAGCGGAATTATCTTGTATAGTAAAATATTTTTTTTATATGTTGCGCACCAGGTGAAGGATCAATCGACTAACATCGACGTTCCACTATAAGTATATTCATAAGAAATGAATTTTAACGGTAAAAGAAACTTTAACGGCGAAAAAAAGACGGGTTTAAGGTGAGGAGATGAATTTGACGTGAAGTTTTATTGATTTTGAAGTTCAGTTTAATAGATGCGTCATACGGTTGATGTGTTGTCATGTAATAATCAAATAGTAATTTGGGTTTTCAACTTTGGCCCAATTTCAAAAATGTGCCCGAATATATCCACCGTCAATAATATCAATTATAAGAAAAAACAATAGACATTTATATTTATCTAAATTATTCAGTGAATTCGACTTGTAAATTTAATAAACTTATTGATTCGGTTTATTAAGATTCGAATTTAAGTATAATAAATGAATCAAGTATTGTCATTCACGATACTTCTTGTGGAAACTGGAGTAAAGCGTAAAACTATCATCGTTATAATCATCTCTCATAGTTTACTCAGATCATCATCATTATTCTTAAGACTATCACCCTTAATACCATCACCCGCAATCACATCACATTAACTCATTTCCATCACCTGCTGATATCAAAGTATTTACTTATAGCGTCACATCCTCAAATTGGTCTTCTAACAGTTATAAAAGATCCACTGAAGCTCACTAACATTGCTTCGTAACCGTTGAAGATAAATTGGATTATCTTCTATACTGCTTTACCCGTACCAAATTAAGTCATATTGGTGCTGAAATTTAGGTTTATCATTGATTATGAAGTTACATACTATTTGTTGAATTTTTTATGGATTTTAATTTTTTTTTACTAACAATGCTGAAATTTTTAAATTTTTATACAGCAAAAAAATAATAATAATAAAAATAAATTTCATGTGATTAGATGACGCGCACCAATATCAAATTTTTAGTTAGTTTGTTATTAATAATTTCTACATTAAATTTTCCGATGCTTTATGCTTATAAAGAACCATTGGCAAAATTATGGAAGGTAAATAATACGAAAATACCTACACTATTGCGTCATGAAAAGAATTTAATGATAGTAGATAAACTCCTACAGCCATTTCTAGAAAAACATAGCACAAGTTTTGGTGGAACTTTCATAAACGTACCAAAGAATAGAATAATTATTAATGTAGTAGGCAAAGTAAACAAAACTATGAAGGATATCATAAAGTCTACAGTGCGATCTTATAGACATAGACCTAAATTGGTTTATAGAAAAGTAAACAATTCCTTGGCAGCATTAAGATACACGTTTGATCAAGTATCAAATCTAGCTGAAAGATTTAAACCCTTGGATATTACTTGTTACATTAATATAAAATTAAATTATGTCGTTTTACAATCATTCCCATCACATGATAAACAAAATGGAATGTTTTTTGATGCCGTCAAACAAATTAGACAATACAACGAAACCATACATTTTAGTCGATCTGATGGTATTCAATCTTCTGATATTAAAGTAGATAGTATGAAGATAGATAATATAAACACATCAATCTTAGGCGGAGATGGATTATATAATAAACAAGACCATAGGACATGTTCATTGGGTTTATGGGCTAAATCAAATGACTTAAAATCCGATTATTTTGTAACTGCAGGACATTGTTCTAACAGCAATAATACCTCGTTTTACTATTATCCATGGAATACAACTGGGCATAGCACTTATATTGGGTATATGAGATTTTGGAGAACTCACCCACTCGATGTTGGTTTAATCCTTATAAATAACGATAAAATTATCAACTTTATCAATACAACAATGAATTCGACAATAATTATAAGAAATACTGATTCTAAAAAAAATAAATTATTGATTTCTTATAATGACGTAGCTGTATCCAGTCACGGTGCTCATATATGTAAGTCTGGCCACACTACACATGTTACTTGTGGACATGTACTTGGATTCAACGGATTTTTTACAAATTTGAAAAAAGAACTCAAGTCTCCAATAACCTTTTCAACCGCGATATCTGGTCACGGTGACAGTGGAGGGACTGTATTTTCTTATAACCAAGATTTCAAACATGTGCACATAAATGGCATACATATGACGGGTAATCCCCAAGGATATTTGCCAGCAGAAATAATTGTTAGAAATTTTAATTTGAAGCTTATGTGGAATTACTTGTTAAATTAAATGAACTATTAATAGATAGTCTTTTAATATTACGTAGTTATTTTTCTAAGAACCATCAATATTGGGGTGTTAGTTTGAAATTTAGTCTATATTGTTAAAATTGTCTTTGTTTATATTTATCGCTTATTTTGAAATAATATCTTGTTTATTTTTTTCTCTTAAATTAATATCATAGTTTATTAAAATAATTACTAATTATAAATTAAATGTTAAGCATCCTAGGAGGATATTTAGATTATATTCATAATATCCAACTTTAATAACCATGGGTAACTATAATATAATAGTAAATTTTATATAAACTATAACACGACAGATTCTTTAATTAACTTTTGAATGACTTAATTCATAAGGTAATAAAAACCATGTTGAATTAAATCCATCGGCATCTTGTCAGTACAAGAATGTCATGTATCTGCATTAGCTTATGTACTAATTGAGCTGGAGCGGAAAGGAAGTTTACTTTTAAGAATTTAGACGATGTCTGGCTCTCTACCTGCAGGTATTATAAATTTTAGGCTGCCTCTCTAGAATTTTAATCGGCAATATTGAAGACATCGGTATGGGTAAATCCAGCATTACGTACGTATCATATACGTAAAAAGAAAATTATAACAATAATTAATAATCAAATGCATTGTTATAATTTTCTTTTTAGGTTTCGCTTAACAACTGTAGCACAGCTATATCAATAGAAATCAAGTAGATTGGCATTTTAAGAAAAATCAACACATCAACTTTCATGACTCATATCTCGGAAATTTTGAAATATAATTGAATGATTTAATATGTAAAAGAAGATTATGATCTAGATTTTCTTTTGATTGTTGATCATTAAAATTTTTTCAAAAATGTCAATCTGCTTAATTTATATTGATGGTAGCCATATAACCTACTGACCATCTAAATTTAATATAACTATGTCACTCTATGAATTAATATGATCTGTTTTTTCTTCTCGCACTTCTTAATTGCATTTCTATTTTGTATTTCTAAATTATATTTTCTATTATACTAATAAAACTAATATAAAGGTTAAACCTCTTATGTAAAACAATGCAGATAATTAATAGTTATCGTGCAAACTCTTATGATCATAGATTTTTTTCCTGTTTTTTTTTTACGTTATTACGTAAGTACAACATCCTGAATTAAAACTCGACTTGTAAATCATGGTCATAATTGCACAACATTGGATTATTCGACGATAAATACCGCAAAATTTGTTCTGTCAAAGCAAATCTTTGGCTAAATTTGCCGCTACTAATGCTTGTAGTCGACTTAAGTCGGCCGATCTAGTCGATAAACCACCTCGTGATCGACTTAATCAGTTGACTAAACAATTTCGTGCTTTAATTAGACTATTATTCGTGATAAATTTTAATTTTATTGGTTAATGAATATTGTTCACGAAAAGATTACGCATGATAAATTATTGATCTGAAAATATTTTAAATGCAAGCTTCTAAACGATCTAGTCAACTAAGTCGATATGTTTCAATGACTTACTTGAAGTGTAATTAGTCGATCGACTTCAATCACTAGCCGCTAAGCGGCCAGTCATTTGCTCCGGTACACAAAACGTCGATATTAATCGTTGCATGATCAATATCTTATTGGATGCGAAGCAGTCAATAAGTATAATTACTAAATTTACACGCATGAGTTCACTTTATTGTTTATACTGTCCATGACTATAGGTTTCGTTTATCTGTTTAACCAACAGATCTATACTATCATAATAACCTTGGATATAATAAGCTGCAAAACTTTATATGGGAACTTTGCTAGGAAAATCACTCTTCGACATTTTCCAATCTGGTCATTCACATGTAAATCTTTTTTGCCTTTATTGATTCAATAGCTTATTGATAAAACTTTTGAATCAATAATTAACATGCAAGTATGTATCGATATGTTAGTTTAATTTCGTCTAAATTAGCCCGATCGGAAAATGTCAAAGGGTAATTTGCCTAGCAATTATTCCATATATTAGATATCTATATTGAAAGTAGGATAGGTTCAACAAAATCTGATTTTTTTATACAATATTATTTAGATTGTCAGAAGCGAAATGACAGAAACACACACACACCAACAGACGGAATAATGCGACGAATAGTCGCTTGAGAATCGTTGACGTCGCGTAACGTTACTCGAGAGTGAGAGTGAGGCGGATACGACTTGGCACGGGCTAAGGCGACTATCGAGTTCGTTACGAGTAAGTAAATAGGCTTTAAAGAGCGTTTGATTTCGATTGGTCTTTATTTTGAGTTTTATATTGAATGGATGTTATTTTATTACGTAGAGCGTTGATTCTATCTTTTATAAGAGAAATTACCGTATTTGTAAGAAATTACAGGGAAGTAAATGGTGGTTTTTTGGAACAATTCACTATCGCATGCAGGTTTTCCCTTCTTACTTAGCTTTACTCCCACGGCTTTCGTGATTATAGATTTTTTCGAAGCTGCTGGCGTTACGGTTTTACCTGTGACAAGATCCATTCGTTTTTTATACTTAAAAATGTGACCTCCCAGCAAAAGGAGGGGATGGGGCAAAAAAATTTTTTTTAAAAAAATTTAATATCTGAAGAATTAGATTGATTAGAATAAAAATTAGCATAATAAAATTTTTAATTTTTTGGCCCATCTCTTTTTGCTGTGGGGTCCAAAATGTAATTTTAACACCAATTTACCCTTATAATTTATTTGGATTGGTGTTTTTTGAATAAAAGAAAGACTAAGTAAACCTTTCCTAAAAAAAGGTAAAATGAAACGAAAGGATAAAAGATTTTAAAAGGAAAAAAAAGGTAAATTTCGAAGCTCACGGAATTTTTTTTTATAAGACTGGAATTCTAGAACTTTTAAGCTGTTATTTATTATTTTTAAGTTATCTACCAGTTGAAAAATAACAGATCAGTTTTGACGTCTAAATTAATATTAACAATTTTCTGCAATAACTTTTGAAATCCTTGAAATATACAAAGCGTGAAATATGGTAAAAATATTTTTTAAAAAAATCCGTCTATAGTGTAACGACGTAATGCAAAATATTCAAAAAGCTTCTAACACGCAATGTTTAATCCATATACTTAACATTTAATCTATAATATTTAATAAGAATGGTCAATTCATAACGTCAATAATTTCACTGGTCTGCCGTGATATGTGGCGGTACTGTAATTCATAGGAATAATTTCTATTGTTATCCGGAGAAGTCACGTGGCACATGACTACGGCTACTCCAAATTAGGGTAACCCGGCCCACCCAGGCTATTTCGGCTACTTAGGACACGAAGGCCATGTCGGATAATTAGGAGTTGGGAACGAAGTAATAGAATTAGCAGTTGTAGTAGACGTAGAATGTCAAATGTAAATAAAGAATTTTAAGATAAATAAAGGCCATGAATGCCCTAAGGGAAAGGGGAAAAAAAAAGAGACCCGAACTTCGCTTTATTAAAAACAATATCTGTCCCCTTACATAATAATGAATACATAAACGTCTCCTTTATTACATTAACTAATCCTAAATCCCTGACCATAAAAACCCGCTTCTTGCATTGTCTATTCTATCTCAAGGTATTGTTACATTCCCGTCCGGCTGTTGTATCTTAAAGTACCAGGATCAGCCGTGGTTATACCGTCCAATTATTCCGAAGGATTGAGGATAGTTGAGGTTATACGTGTCGTTCAATTACCCGAAGTAGTGAGGTAATTGAGAATATAGTTAGTAGAAGTTTCAAGAAAGGGAAACCCAAGACGAGTAAAGAAAAAATACTTACCTACGGCCCCAAACCATCGACCAAATCTAAACGCCTCTCTCCGACTAAGTCAACACGAGATTTTGGATTGTGGAGCGACTGACTCGCCGTTTCGCCCGTTTTCACTACATTCTATTTTTCTAATAATTCTTTTTGAAAAATTTTACTTTCTATATTTTCTAATATTATTTCATAATTAGAATTTATACACTAAAACTGTTAAATACCACAATATTTATTTTGATATTTTTTAATATCGTTTAAACCTTAATTGAAAGTAAAATCCCATATCCAATTAACTACACGATGCAAATATCAATTTATACACTTTGTCTTATATAAGTTTCTGTTTATGTTTCAAAAAAATGTCTTTCATTATATCGTTAGAGCGTGTCATTCAAATTATTATTTTTAAGGTTCTCAGATAATAATTTTAAATTTATGTTGTAAAATGAGTTTTTTTTGGATAAAACAATAAGCCTAAATTTTTTTAAAATTAAAGGTCAGCAATCATGAACACAAGTGTGTTCATTTATGAACTCCTAATAAAGAAATTAAGATTATTTTTATGGTTCAATAAAAACTATATTAATTTTTGGCATCAAACTAAAATACAATCTTTCTTTATCTCATTTTTAACCATGAACAAAACTGGCGCAGAACTTTATAACAAGGGTGAGCAATATTGGTATGGTAATGGAGTTGAAAAGAACTTGCGTAAAGCCTTCGAATACTATCAGAAATCTGCAAAGATGGGATATGCAAATGCAATTTACGATGTTGGATATTGTTATGAAAGTGGAATTGGAGTTGAAAAGGATGAACATAAGGCATTCATTTATTATCAAAAATTTGCAGAGATGGGGAACGCTAAAGGAATAAATACGCTTGGTGTCTGTTATGACAATGGAAGTGGAGTCGAAAAGGATGAACAAAAGGCATTCATTTATTATCAAAAATCTGCAAAGATGGGACACACCCAAGGAACAAATAATGTTGGATATTGTTATCAACAAGGAATTGGAGTTGAAAAGGATGAAAACAAAGCATTCAATTATATTCAAAAATCTGCTGATATGGGTGATGTTAATGGAATATTTAAACTTGGCTATTTTTATGAAAATGGAATTGGAGTTGAAAAAGATGAACACAAAGCATTCATTTATTATCAAAAAGCTGATAATATGGGAGATATGGTGGGAACATATAATCTTGGATGTTGTTATAATAATGGAACTGGAGTTGAAATAAATTTGAAAAAAGCTTTTGAATTGTATCTGAAATCAGCTAAAATGGGTTATGCCGATGGAATGGAACGCGCTGGTTATTGTTATAGAAACGGAGTCGGAACAAAAAAGGATCTAAAGGAAGCCGAATATTGGTTTAAAATGTATGTCCTTTTTTTTAATTCTTATATAAAAAATCTTAAAAATAATAATAAAATTTTAAAAATAGGGAAAGAAACAAGATTCAAGGTAATAATATTGTAGTTTTTTTAAATTTATTTTTATATTTAATCGTTTAATTTAATTTCAAGCAGAAATAGAGAAATTCTCTTATTCTGGTATCGATGATAATGTTAAAAAAATATTGAATGATGAGAAGTATCAATTATTATGGATCCCATATGATAAATTTAAAAGTATTAAGGAGGTTGGAAAAGGAGGATTCGCAACCGTTTATCGTGCCAATTGCCGAATTTATTATAAGGATTCCTACACTAATTATTCTTTTGCATTTAAAATAATTCATGATCAGGGTTTTTTTGATGAGGTAAATTTATTGAGTTTGTTTTATATTTAAATTTTATGATTAATGTTTTCTTTTTTGAAGTTGAAAGCATTTTGCGAGATCGGATATAAAAATCCATCGTTCTTAAGGTGCTACGGGTTATCGAGAGATGATTCAGGAAATTACATTCTTATTTTGCAATATGCAAACAAGGGTTCTTTACGTAATAATCTTTGCGAAGTATCACAAATGAAATGGAAAGAAAAATTAAACTTATTAAGTTGCATAACATCTGATCTTGAAGCAATTCATTCACAAGGATATGTTCACAAAGATTTGCATAGTGGTAACATCTTACAAGACGATTTGGATAATGCATATATCGTGGATTTAGGTCTTACATCGCCTGCTAAAAACGATAACGAAATTGTTGGAATTTTACCTTATATTGCACCAGAGGTTTTATCAGGTCAATCATTTACACAAGCAGCAGATATCTATTCGTTGGGTATAATCATGTGGGAAATATTAACAGGAGAAAAAATTTTCGATGGTTACGAGTTTGATGATGGTTTAGCAATAAAGATTTGTGAAGGATTGCGACCAGAATTCGCACCTGGGACTCCAGAATGTTACGTTGAATTAACTAAACAATGTATGGACTCCGATCCAAAAGGAAGACTTACTGGTATATATATTAATGCGTTAATTACTACTTGGATTGAAGAACTTGCGCATGGAAACAACAAAAGAAAAATTAAAAAGCAATTCTTAGAAGCAGATAAGCAATTCTTAAAAGCCGAAAAGATGGTTAAAAAATTACCAAGTAACTTACGAGAATATCAAGATCATACTATGTACATTTCAAAGCCCATTAACACGCAAGATATCACGAAAAAATTGGCAAAAATGGCAATTGTCAGCGCTCCGATAGATAACGTGGAAATTCCGGAAGAGTGACATTGCGAGTTAATTATATTAAAATCAATTCAACAAAAAAGATCTTAATATCACTGTATTATGGAATAAATCAAACATTTTAAAAATAAATTATAAAAATTATGTAACATGTTTTAAAACCTTTTGTAGAATTATTTAATGGTGGTTTAGGTTGTTGGCCATGGTAATAGATTTGGTGAATTAATTTAGCCGAAAAAAAAATGGATTAAATATTATAATCATCAATGTACGATGTAAACCAAATACAATAAAATCTCCATAAGTGCACGCTCTTGTGACCGAGCTTTAACGACGCGCACTTAGAGAACAATAAGTAAAAGTGTAATTATGAGGTCATGTAAACTTCTATAGGTGTACGCTCTTGGGATCAAACTTTAACAGCATGCACTTAGAGAACAATAAGAAAAAATGCATTCGTAGAGATCATGTATATTTAGGCCCGAATCTAAGCGTACATTTTGAGAGGGTGTGCACTTATAGAAGGAGGTTTTACTATATATTGTTACATGCAAAATCGAAACCTCAATACCACGATACTCATGACTCAGAATAATCGAATGTCGACCTCCTGTGGCAAATCAGTTAGACCATTAAGTGACAGCGCCGATCCCATTGAGAAAAAGCCACCTGCCCCGATTTGGAAGACATATGTCAAGGTAATATTACCTTGACAGGTAAAGTTTGTGGCCGTGTAAATGCGTCGTCATATGCTGGGTTGTGGGAGGAGTAAAAATTCAATGAAAAATGCTAATAGAACGACGGCTGGGGTATGGAAAAAGGTAAAAAAGGGTAAAACGGCTTATGTCAATGAGAAAAAGGTGTCAAAACCGTATTCAAATTCCCCTTCTTTTTCCCTTGTAATTTTCTTATAATTACGGTCGAGTTTTCTGTGTAATTTCCACCCTACATAATTAATTTCATTAATAAAGTTAACCCACTGAATAATAAAACGTTCTTTTAAAGACTCTGTCATTACCTGGTAACGTTCTCAAAAGCCGCCTTAACCTGTGCCAAATCGTAATCGTCTCGCCCAAGCTTTTGAGTTACGTTACACGGCAGCAACGAATTCGTAGCGACAATTCGTCACATTTTCTCCATCTGCACTTCCGAACATCCGCCTCTGATAATATGTATAGTCTCGAATATCGATATATAATTTTTTCGTGTAACGATCACGATAGTAAAATACTAGAATTTCGAACAAAAATTGTAAATATTATTAAAATTTTCTAAAATAATAAAAAAATCTCTCTTTTTAGTTTAAAATATAGGTCTTATTGAGTAATTTTTTAACCAATTTAATATGTAAGTCATGAAGGAGATACAATTTGAAATCTGATAATTTTTTATAATCGTTTCATATAAGATTTTTATAAACTTTGAATCTTTTCTATAAATTACAAATTAACTAGTTTGAAAATTTTGCTGATTCCTCTGCAGTACCTATAAAAGAGAGTTTTTTTAAAAAAAAATTTTTTTATTAAAATCTTATTTATATTTATTGAAATAATCTATTTGTCGCCGGCAGTGGCTGTACCGGATTTTATAGTTGTATTTAGGGATAGAAAGATAGTATAATAAAATTGGACCATGAATATTTTTTGTTAAGACACTAAAGTTGATTTATTATAATAGGCATAATTTTGAATTATTTTGATTGGAAATTTTTGAGATTTTTGTAACTGCCGGCGACAAATAGATTCGCACATACAGTATTTTTTTTGGATTCGTATTATTTCACTGACAATCATTTCACCGACAGCTCATTTAGCCGACATCACCAAGCAACAATTTACTAAAAATATATACTAGCGACTAATAAAATGCTAATCCTAACCATGTGATGTCGGTGATTAAGAAAATGTTAGTCCTAACCATGTGATGTCGGTTAAATGAGCTGTTGGTGAAATGATTGTTTGCGAAATAAACGTCACCAGTATTTTTTTTTTCTACTGTATACATAAATTTGATCTACATAGTGCACTGGATACAAGACTTGTATATCACCCGAAATAACCAATAAACACCAAATTTCTGATCACCATAATACTTGAATATCTCAAAATCATATTTTTTTTTGACTTTCTACTACAAAGGTCCCCACGCTTTATTTGTTTTTAACTTTATTTAGCTAATAATTAATTTAAGTAGTGTTTCATTAATGATTTTTTATGAAGATTAAGTGTATCGATTATATATAAACGGTTTCCTTTCTTTGAAGCAAAATCAGGTATAGTCTAATTAAAGCTACATATGAGTGTTGATAAAACTAATTAGAATTTAAGAGGTATTCATATGACTATAGATCAATACAAAAAAGAAAAAACGAAAAAAAGATTAAAATTAAATTAGAAACTGAAACTGTAACTATTTCATAAGAATTCAACGATTCAATTTTGTTTTTGCCACATGATAATGTGGAGGATTTTTATTGGTTGATATATTAAAAAATAAAAATTTTGATTTTCGCTTTGCTGACCTGCCCAGGATATGAAACAGTATATAAATTTCCATGACTTAATAAAAAATTTTTTATGATATACTGTATATATCTATTAACATATCAGTTATCTATCAGTTTACATAATATCAGCCTAGTATCAACCTATCTGGTATTATAAAGATAGGCTGATAAGATTTTTAACTTGAACTTGTGTAAAAAAAATACTCCAGATAACCAATCTTTTATTGTTATTTAATAAATTATAAACAAAGTTAATGTATTTTTACTCTATAAACTATAATTGAATTGAATGTAATATTACTTAAACGACATATTTCTTAGGTAACTTGTTTGACAACCTATTTATAACTTAGACTTTGATAATCAATTGAAGTAATTATTAACAACTATGAACAGAAACAACCTCACGAGATTTATTCTCGGTAGAGATTGTACTAGAATTATTGCTATAGCTGACATTTCTATTGTTAATATTGATATAGGTTGTGGAATTATTGCAATAATCTAAATTTTCACTTTTAATATTGCTAATGGATGAGGAATCATCACCCTTATCTTTATGACGAAAACCTTCATTTATTATAAAAAATATTGTATTTCCAATTGACTACAACAAATTAATAAGGAGATGAATAAGATGAATAAGGAGATGAATAAGGAGATGAATAAGGAGATGAATAAGGGGTGTGTGATTAAATTATTGGAGAAAAGATAAATAGAATTCACTCACCCCTATGTTAGTTGAAATAATAGCCATACAATAAACCCAAGGTTGGGCTACTCCCAATAATTGATATATATCATAAAATGTGACAGGAATCTAAAAAAAAAAGCATTTAAATTAATAAAAGTAAACAATTAAGATAAAAAGTAAAATTACCTACCCATTGTATCATAAACACAAGTATGTATCCCATAACTTTTATGATGACCTTAATTTCAACAGCATTTATAGGATGTTTTGAAGTATTTCGATCTTCAATATATGATAAATGTTGTTTTTTGATGGCGTGTATTTCTTGAATGGTTTTTATGTAACAAAATAGGCAAATGACGAATACGACGATTGTCATAACAATAGAAGATATCGGTGTTATCAATGTTTTTGGTTTTGCAGCACACCTATTGAATAGAAATTCTTAACATTATTATTGCTAATATATACGTTAGGTCGTTCAAAAGCTAATTAATTTCAAAAATTAAAAGCCCCAATCACAACGTTTGATGATCTTCACAAATCACATGATTAAATTTAGTCAGTGATCTTTAATGCAAAAATCCTCCCACGTTGAGCACGTTAACCAACTAATTAAATTTACGACCTTTAATGAGAAATAAAAATGAAACTATAATTTAATTTGTACCAATATACAACAGAGCCATAATTTGCTAAATTAATAGCAGCAACTAATGATCCTCCTATGGCCGAAGGTAAAAACAATTTCCAATCATATTTACCAGTATCATACCATTTTTGCTTACATATTCTAAAACAATGAATTTTTTTAGTTTTAAATCTTTTATATATTTGATTTATAGATTTAAAAAATATTTACCTGTAATATGTAATTATAGAAATACCAGCGGCAATTAATCTATGAAAGTGTGTAAATGCAATTGTTGAAACAGCAACACCTTGGCAGGCTAGACCAGACAACGTAGTATGGTGTATTGCAACATATGTCTAATTAAAGTAGTTTTTATCATTTTACACAAATTATTTTGGATTATATTAACGTTATGAAGATGTAACTTACATAATTAAGACCTTGGAAAATTATGAAAAATATATCTACGTATTATTGAAGTTCAAAATAGTTAAATTATTTGGACGATCAAAAGGAAGTACAACAAATTGTAACAAAACGGACAATTGTGAGACAAGATTCAATAAAAAAACTTACCTAACATGCCAAGGTAAAAGGGTACTCTAAGGGCCAGCGATAAAGATTTACGCTTATTCACCCACCTATAATAAATTCTATTGAGCAAAAACAAAATTGAAGCTGCGGAGAGGAATATACAGACGTGTCCAGTTATGACTACACTTAGGAATCCAACTGGGTCTTCTATTAAAAGGTATAAATGTAAGCAAAAATATAGAAATGAATTATATAAAATTTAATTTACCATTGTAAAGGTCTGTAGTAGTATTATTTTGAGTATTTGTAGTATTATTATTTTGAGTATTTGTATTATTTTGAGCATTTGTAGTACTATTATTTTGAGCATTTACTAATTCATGAGATATCGAACTTATTATTAAAAGTTTCAGGAAATATTTTGAATATTTTGGTGATAACATGAATAATACGATTGTTACTATACGACTTGTGACAGATAAAAGAATTAGTCAAGAGATAATTTTTAGAGAAAAAAGGAAAAATATTAAGACCTTACATTATATTATAATTTATTACGCCGTAGTTAAATGCGAATAATGAATAACAAAAACCATAAGGTGAATTGGAAATAATAACTAAAAGCCTATTTATATAGACATTTACATTCAGGAAGTTTAGTTGAACCAAATAATACGTTTACTTGTTTATTGGTTGCAAGATCCACTAGTGGATTACATTAAGTTACGCATCGAACCTAATTTAAATTCATCATAGAATTTCAATTTCTATTGATCATAACCTGACATTAGATAATGCATTAACAAAATATTAGTCAAAATGCATGCTTTAATTATTAAAGTTAAGGCAATACTATTTACGAATCTTTGTTTATCCGTCTGATTAATAATCCTAATTAAAGACTTTGATTTTCGACCTAATTTCACGAACCTTGCATTCATGTA
Organism: Cetraspora pellucida; assembly: GCA_910591915.1. Classification (NCBI taxonomy): domain Eukaryota; kingdom Fungi; phylum Glomeromycota; class Glomeromycetes; order Diversisporales; family Gigasporaceae; genus Cetraspora; species Cetraspora pellucida. The sequence continues at coordinate 15,023 of CAJVQA010004452.1, forward strand.
ATGTATTTTATTTGACACTTTATATTTATCGAATTTTGTCGTTACCAATACAGGCAGGAATTAGTCTGATTGTCCGATGTACGAATAATTTTAGTTTTTTTTTTTTTTTTTAAGAACGAACCATTATATAAATAACCAATTATCACAAACATTATTTTTAGTTTTAAGAAATTGTCAGAAAAAATAATTTCAATAACGATTTTTTTTGAACTAAAACTATCTGAATTTTAAGTTAATAGAATAAAACGTCTCTTATAAAAATAACTATATTACTTTTAGAAATTAAGTCTTGAGTGGAATTCGTGAGACCTGACATATTAATGTTTAGGATAAATTTTAACGTTAATTCTTAAGTGTGTGTGTAGATCTATTAACCAAAATAGGATAATCACCATATTATAATACTCCATTCAGTCAATATACGTACCTTCCAGATATATATTTATCACATGTAACTACTTCCCACTTTCCTAGTAACATTGTTTAGCTTAACTTATTTGATTTGTTAATACAGTACTCGATGAGTAGATCTACAACAATTAACCAATAAGATAATCCTAATATAAATTTAATCGTCGGGATTATTTTAAATCTGCACCAACAGTTGGAACGCAAATAAATTACGGTTGTTAAAGCACTAAGTGAGATCGTAACTACAGCATCATAATGATTCTAACGCTAATACTATTAAATCGTTATCACAGTTATCATAACTGACGTTAGAACATTATCGACTCGGTCATTAAAATTGACAAATCAAATCATATTTCAGTTTATTTGCATGTTAATCGAATTGTTGATCCATTATAATGTATCCAAAATAGGATACCTTGACAAGGTTCGTCCCTTTCTGAAATCCGAACCAATTAAATATAAGTTGTTATTCATGTGAGTTTACTTATGCAAAACAATTTTCCAGGACAGGGACCGGAAAAATATCTAATTTGATGTAACGTAACATGATTAAAACAACGTTCATTTTTGAGAAAATTGGTTGTTTTCCGAAAGTTAGCATAAGAAACTACCTTCTGCGCTCTAATAAAAAAATTTCCTTGCCAAATTTTACCATATTAACCACTTTAAATATTGTCCCTCATACTAACCCTAATCCTGCATAAATAAACTTGAAATAATTTTATCACATATCATGTGAACGTGAAATTTTGGTGATTGTACTTCACAAATCAATCTTTCAAAAAAAAGCTTCATAGTATGATCTTTTATTAAATAAACACATGACTTTTTTTCAGTAAATTTGTTGCTTTCAGAAAATGATTCGTATATTTTGACATTGTAAAAAACTTTAATTGGTTAGTCTGTTTCATAAAATGAACAAAGCGAACGAGGAACTTTATTAATGCAATCAAACGTGCATTGATATCTATAAATAATTCACAAAATGCTATACATAAATATAAATTCCTTTTATATTAACATAATCAGACAAGCATAACTAATAGTACGTGTTTATCTGACATGTCCAACGTGAACACCAAACGTTTTTGTGTTAGTTATCCGGCCATCTCCTATTACGAATCCGCCTTATTTCACTGACGCTCATTCGTACACAAACTTCAAAAGCATCAATAATCGAGGGCGCAGTCACATGATTTTCCGACCTATGACCTTATTCAAGATAAATGCTGAATAAGACAAACTTTCAACTTTAACTTATTTTACGAATTGTAAAACATGATGTTGATTTCGAATGATATTGATATCAGTCATGATTTTCAAATGTTATAGGGAAAACTTTCTAAAGCAAGAAAAGTTAAACAACAACCAATACCAATTAATCATGTACTAAACTTTAGCAAAACAAGATCAGTAAAAAGTACCCAAAGAACTTAATGAAATCTTTATTTTTAAAATGATCTTAACTTTAACGTTTTCAAAACGGGTGTCAATAGGGGGCTTCAAAGTTAACAATAAGTGGCGCATTTGAAATTAAATAAAAGTTGGAAAAATCTTTTTTTTTAGTTCAAAATTTAAAATCAGAAAAAAAAATGAAATGGAAATCCACATTTAACGAAATAAATAGACTTTTCAACGACAAAATCCATTTAAAAATAAATACATCATCTATTTCTGTTGAAATCAGATTCCCGCACGTTAACTTTGAAACCCCTAATATAACTATTTAACATCGATTAGTTGAAATGTAAAAGTTATAAAAGTGTATGTAACGAAAATCGCTTATGACTAGAGATCGGGTTCATGCGCATTTTATCCCAAGAATTATCTCCTCTCAATCGTTTTTTCTTCTTTTTGCCTTTTTTTATAATGCGATACATGTGCATGAAACATTTCGTGCGCATTAATGCGCATTCATGCGTATGTTATCATAATATGCACATTTTTCCCATCACTGCTCATGACATAAAAATATTAACGCTTAGAGAATTTCTATACACGACCTAAATTAAAACGAAGGGCCAATTACATACTGTTGGGTTCAGAAGATTGCGACTCTGTCGCTCCAAAATTCTAAACCTCGTGTAACGTACGACAAGTAACCTTTTCGAAAGAGGGTGT
>CAJVQA010004453.1:0-17556 GCA_910591915.1 Cetraspora pellucida
TTGATTTGAAAATTTCAGATTTGAATTTGATTTGAACTCAAATATTTGATCAAATCAAATTAAATCAAATCAAATTGCGGAACCCTAGTTGTGTTATTAGTTGTTCATATCTGTTATTAATAGCTATATTGATATTCTGTTTAAGGTTTTGAGTATTTTCAATACTACATGTATGAAAAAGAGCTTTTCATACTTGCTTAGCATTATCAATTCATTGTAGTAATAGTAAAAAGTTTTTAGGTAGGTTTGAAATATTAAAGTTGTGTTTGTGATTGATGATATCAATATTAATTATAGTTTATATAAAAATAATAAGGTTTTGTTTAAATGAGTTTTTAACTTTATAGATAATGTTTCCAATAAGTTTAAGGTCTTTGTGTAGAGCTTTTGCTTTAGGGCTAAAGATGTGAAAAGAGTATTTAATGGTTTGTTTTTTGTTAGAAATGTGTTGTAAGGCAGCATTGATAATACAAGTATAAATTTTGTGCCAAAGTTTTTTTAGTGATATTGTAATATCTATTTCTGCAGAAATTTTGTGTTAGTGCATATTAAAGTTAATTTGATTTAAAAAATCTTTCTATTTTTCATTAGTTATTGCTTTATAGTTAAAAGTTCTATGTTTGAATATATTTTTCTTTCTAGGTTTGTTTATTGCAAAAGGAAAAGTTCATTGTGCTATAAATATTTGATGGTCACTATTAGTGATTCATAATGAGTCATCAATATAAAATCTATTAAGAAATGAGATTATATGTTCAGTTGCCTATATGTAGTTAATACTGCTAGTGTATCAACTATTTTGCCAGGTAGTATCAGTATTATTTGTGTAATTTGCCAAGTCATACATATTAATACTATGTAAATAGTTTAGTAATTGATATTTAGCTGCATTCAATATAGTAGTTTAGATTAATAAATTAAAATTACCAAAAATAATTATGTGTAATTGTAGCTGAAGTGCTTGTTGTATTCATGTGATAATAGAGAATTAAGCTTGTTGGTAAGCAAGATTGTTTGTTAAGGATAGATATGTTGAGATTATTTGAAATTTGTAGTCATGTTTAAAAAAGAGGTCTATTGTAATAGCCCTACTAAGATGGTTAAAAATGTTATGAATATGTGGTTGTAAGTTATTTTTAAGTATGATATATGTTTCTTCTTTAAATGTAAAACAGTTTGACCAATAATAAGAGAATTGATGATTATTGTAAAACTTTTTGTTTTTGGTTTCTGCAATTTAAGTTTCAATTAAGCTAATTATATGTAGATTATTTTAAAGACAATATTCTTCATTAAGAGCTTCTTTTCTGAGTTATTGAAACCTTGAATATTATAAGTTGCAATATTTAAGTAGAGTAAGAGGTCAGATAAGTAGTTTGTATGAAGTCTTGATAGAGATGATAGTAATAAAGAAATAGAGAAAGATGAAAGTTGTTGAAGTGCTATTAGAGATATAGAAGGTAAGTTTAGTATTAGTATTGTAGTATATTGATTTGTTGAGTTGAAAAAGTCATTTTCTGTTGTATATAATTTTAGTAGAATGTTTGAGTAATGCCAGATAGCTTGAAGTGGTGAAATAAAATGATTATATAAAGGTTTGGATTTAGATGAGAGATAGACATAAGCTTTACTGTAATCATTTTTAATAGAAATAGTTAAAGTATAGCCACAAGCATTGCTTGGTAAATAATCAAAACTATGAATATGTTATAGAAAAAAGATAATTGTTTGTGGGTATAGAAGTAGTAAAAGGTGATTATAAGCTAGAAATTTATTGTAACATGTGTAAAGTTATATGGAGCCAAAATGTTTATTAGCAAAACAGTATCATCATGACCAAATAAGACAGTTTCTATTAATTGTATATAAGTGTAGTTTATAGCATTATCTTTAAGAATAGGTTTGATATATTGTATATTGTTAAGTACTAGAGAATATTTAGAAGAGATAAATATTGATGGATAATATCTATAGTTAGATTGTTGTAAAATGAAGTAGTCAAATAAGGGTTCCAGTTCATTTAATAAGTGTATATAGCATTTGCTATAGTCTAGTTTAAATAATATTGCTAATGTAAAGTTGTAAAGATTGAGTGGTGTATAATTGTAAGGATGTATATGTTCAAAAAAGGAATGAAGAGTTTGTGAATAGAAGTAAAAGTAGGCCTAAATGGGCTAACTATTTATTATAGCATGAATTTGAATCCAGTAGTATATTGTATGATGGGTCTTGTAATGTTTTCTTAAAGTAAAATAATGCAATAGGGTTCAAGAAGATAAAGAGTTCCTCTGTAGATTCACTCACTTTATGCTCATCTCTTACAGCTACAAAAGATGTCATAGCCAACTCTGTATATTGAGTCTGGCTGTCATAAACTTGGTTCTTGCATAAATAAACTTTACCACCTGTCTATTTACATCATTTTTTTTAAGAATAGTTTACTAGAAGTAGAGAACATTATAATCTTAAAGGCAGTAGCTGCATTAATATGATCTATAGAGAAATTTATTGAAAAAAAATATCTGTAAAGAAAAGTAAATCTTCCAAGTTTGTTGGTTTTTAAAAGTGTAAGTTGAATTTAGTTTGTAAAATTTTTTCTGTTTTGGAATATGCCTTTTCTTAATAGTGTTTAATAATTTTTAGAAAGTTCATAGAAGTGTCACTAGTATCAAAGTAAGTAATAACCTGAACTAAGAAATTTGTATTAATAATTTTGGTTGTAAGAAAGTCAATAGCTTACTGTTGACTAAGTTGGTCAAGATTATGATTTCATGCAGCTATATCTTGGTAGGTTTTAAGATATTGATAAAAGTAATAGCTTTTTTATTTAGAATTTGGCTTAGTTGGATTATTTGAGCAAATAAATTCTTTAGCTTTTGTGCCAAGCTCATCAAGAAGTTGTGTAGATATTTGTTTTTTAAAGGTAGCTTCATATTTACTATTAATGTAAAAGATTAAAAAGTCAATTTTAGATTGTTTCCAAATTTCACTTTCTGTTTTGGAATATTCTAAGTAGAATTTGTTAATTGTTTTTTTGAGAAGACTGTTGTAGTTATATAATCTAAATAGTTGTTGTTAGGTATAGTTTTTTTTGCTTTTTCATTTGCTTTAAATTTGGTTTTATCAAGATGTATGCAGTCTGGATCAGTACAGATATAGATGTGATAGTTGGTATATTGAATAGCTTCATTATTTTGTTATTGAAACTTATAAGGTTCTGTAAAAAAAATTTCATCAAGAAGGAGTTCTTTGAGATATTTAATAAATTATTGTCAAAATTGGAATCTTAATGCATTTTTGACTTTGGTTTCATTAAGAGGTTCAGTAAATTGATGATTATATAAAAGGAAAAAAATTTTAAACCATTCATTAAAATGATCTAAAGAGTTGTTAAGAGATGAAATGTTATATTTTTCAAGAAAAAAAGTAATTGTTAGATATTTGGTTTCTTTGTCTGTTTTTGTTACAGATGAGCTAACAGTAAACCTTTTGGATATTAGTTTAATGTCTTCTGCAAATTTTATATAGTTAATAACTTAGTAATTATCAGAAAGATACAAATGTATTCTGACAAGATTAATACAGAATTGTAGTCAGTTTTGGGTATTATATAGAGAAACAGTAACAGAAGATGCAAAAATTTTAAGATAATTAAGTTTGGTAAATAAAATAGTAGTAAATTTAAGATAAGTTTTATAGACTTCCTTCAAAAACATCAAAAGGAATTGTAGCTTCTTGGTTAATTTTAGAATTGAATTTAAAGATAATATTAAAGAGAAATTTGGGTCTAGCTCTAGCCATTTGACGAATAATATAATAGAAGCTAGCTGTAAGAGCTTTTTGTTTTCAGTAGCAGGTTTAATCTCTATTCCTGAATAAAAGTCAAAGAGATGTTGTTTAAGAAAATTGAACAGGTCTTGGGATAATTGAGTTTGTAATTTAATCTTGGTTTTCATTTTAGTTGTAATAGAGAAGTTGCTTAACCAGTCAAATATTAGATTAACTTTAGTTTTAGTATTAGAAGATGGAGGTTGATTTTGTTGAGATTGTTGCTGCTTTTGTTGTTGTTGCTGCTGTTGTTGTTGTTGTTGTTGTTGTTGTTTTTTTTAGTAGTTGTAGTATCATTAATATCCATATCTTCATCTTCATTGTTTTGGTTATCACTGAATGATGTAAGAGGATCAAGTTGAAGAGTAAGTGAGTTTTGAGTTTGTTGTTTAGTACTTGGATTTTGAGATTGTTGTTTGGTAAGTGTTTGTCAAAGATTATTAGCAAATAAGATAGTATTACTAAAAGATTTTTGTTGAGTTTTTTTAGAAGAACCTTGTTAGAAATTAAGTTAGTTTTTAATACAAAATTTATGGTATAGTTTGTTATTAAAAAACAAGGCATTGTTTGCTAAATAATGTTTGTTATTGGTTAGTTTACAGGTAATAGGTTGATTACAAGTAGGGCAAATGTGTTTATGAGTAAATAGTAAAGGAGATAAGATAGATGATGGTGTAATAAATTCTGTAGAATTTGCAATAGTATTTGCAAATAGTTTTTTGTTTTTTGATTTTTTTGTAGTTTATCTAATTGAGTTTTGTTTATAGATTAAGTTTTTTTGAGAGATGAAGTTGGTATGAAACTTGCCACAGAGGCAAGTAATTACACTGCTAGTTGTAAGAGCTTTAAAATAGTAACAACATTTACTGTTGCCTCTAAGCTTGATATTAAAATAGTTTTTAGATTCATTGTCAATAGGAATTGAATGAGAAGTTAGTGAAGTTTCTTCATAGACTCCAATGTCAAAACTTTTAGAAAAGTTCTTATAAAAGTAGTCAAGGTCAATAGAATCAGAATCAGCAGTTACAAGAATTGGCATACTGTAATTTTATTTATTTTGTTTAAAATTATTTGAAATCTTTTGTTTTTTTATGATAATAATATCACTACAAGAGTAATATGTGTTTTATAGAAATGTTACTATGGCTTATATGACTAATGCAGCTTGGATAACCTTATTTGACCTATAATAATGACTAAAATTAGATTATACAAAAAGTTTTCAGAATTAGGTTTTTTGAAATAATTTTTTCTGTTTTGTAATTTCTAGCTTAGTTAAGAAAAATCTAAAATGTGCAAGATTGTTAGAAAAGGTAATTGAATGTTTAGAAAATTTTAATAGGTACTAGAAAAGTGAAATTTTTGGGGCATACTTGCAAATTTTCCTAAATTGTCAATGAAAAAACCTGCAAAGACAGGTTTTAGGTTTTGCCTTTTTGAACTTAATAAGTGTTTATCTATTTTGGATAAAATATATATCAAAATGTTTGTCTTAATAAGCTAAGTAAATACTAATAATAAGCAAAGTATATTTAATTAATAAAGTTTTAAGAAAATAAGCAAAAACCAAAAAGTTAGTTTTTGTAACTTTTCTCAATGACTAGGTATTGTTGGAGCTTAAATTTGGCTGTCTAGAAGCAGAAATGTGTTCTGAGCAACATTATTTAAGAGTACAAGTAAAGTTAACTTATTAAAACAAGCAATAATAGTTAAATGTTTTAGCAAAAATTTGGTATAAGTGATCTGCACAAAAAGTTGTTATTTTTTTTTGATTTTTTAATTAATCTTTTTAAATAACTAAAAAACTATTATTTATTATTGTTTTATAGTTTAATAAAGCCAATCCAACAATTTTAGTTTTTGAAGCTGATTTTATTTTTTATAATTAGCTTGCTTCATATTGTAATAACATGAGTAAGTCATTTTTATTATTATACTTTTTATTATTATACTTAAATATTTTCTATGCCAATAATAGTTGATCAAGCAAAAAAAAAGAAAAATGCTGATGCACAAGCTAAAGAACATGTGTTGCCACTGCCAAAAAAGAATGTTTAAACTTCTGTTTAAAAACATAATACAAGCCAGATTAATGCAGGAAGTATTTCAGATCAAAATGATGTAGATGAGATAACTAACTATATGAAAGATTTTTATATTTTTACTTCTGCATCAAACAAAGTCAATTGAGCAAAAGGGCTTATATTATCACTACAAAAAATAAATATGCAATTTTTGGTTTAAAAGCAACAAATTATATTAATATAGAAAGTGAAAGTGATTAAGATAATGCAAATAAAATAACTAACTATACACAAGATTCTAATAATTATACACCAAACAAGAATTATGATTTCGAAAGTACTAATTATATTGATATTGATAAGACAGTATATGATTTTAATGCTTTAACATCTATGGTTAATATATTGTTATTATCAAAAAAGGTATTTAGCTTTCTGTTTAAAAATGAATATCTATTAAATATAATATATTATTTTCTATAATTAATGCAAAAAGAAAAGACATTCAATCTCTATACAAGATATTACAAAAATAATAAAGATGATAATAATGATAATACACATAATTCTAACCAAATGGTGTCTGCAACTAATATGTTATTACTATTAAAAAATTTTTAATCTTTTCATTCTTCTAGAAACTAAAATATTAATCTGAACACTTTACATCTGCTATATCACTACTAAAAAAAATCTTTGGTCTTCTGTTCAAAAACATAATGGTATTAAGACTACTTTTAAACAAGATAACAAAATTAAAAATGATGCACAAGAATCTAGCACTTCAAATAATACAGATAAAATTACTAAAAATCATATATTAGTTGTATCCTTTTGTATTTTTATATTTTTTATTTTATTATATATATTTTTAGATAGACAAAAAAAGAAAGAGAAACAAAAAACAAAGAAATGATAGCAAGTGTTAGTAAAAGAATAAAAACTAATAAAAATTAAAAGTAATAGTAGAAATATATTTCATAAGAATTTATAAAATTAGAGTTACTTCATTAAGAAGTATTGCATGTGCATTTATTATTATTATATTAATATAACATTACTAAAAGCTTTAGCTTATATCTATATATGCAGTATATATTTTGTTCTATTATAATAGAAGTGTAAATATAAGCTAATAAAAGTTCTAGCCTATATTCATGTATGCAATGCATTTTTTGTACTATATATTATAATAAAAATTCTATTTATGCAATGCATTTTTTGTATTACTATAGTAAAAGATCTATCTTATATCTATATATGCAATGCAATTTTTGTATTATTATAATAAAAGATCAATTTTATATCTGTATATGCAATACATTTTTTGTACTACTATAAAAAAAGATTTTAGTAAAGTTTTCATACAATTTCTATTTTATTATTATATAATTTTTAGTTAAACTTTTATATAATTTCTGTTACTTAAATAATATAATTCTATAAATATTCCATAAATATGCTACAAGAAAATCCAGAATTCAAATACAGAAAAATAATAAAAAAATAAAGTCTACCTTTTTTTACAGAACAAGACTTGAAATAGCTCAAAAATGTTGAAAACAGGCTTAACAGAAGACATTTGAAACAATAAAAAGAAAATAAAAGTTAAGAAGTTTTGGAAAAACAACTTATTCTGTTAAACAATAGCTAAAGCAAAAGAAATAAGAATAAACATTAAAGCAAAAAAACCCTTATAAAAAGTTTATGAACATGGTAATAGATAAAAGATATGTTAGAAAAAAAACATAGTTAGCAAGCAGTAGCACAATAAATAAATAGGAGTTATTATATCTGAATCAACTTATAAATAGAAGTTATTATATCTGAATTAACTTATAAATATAAAAAGTAACAACCTAATCATCTGGAGACAGCTCATAAGTCTTTAAGATATGTCATGTAAAGAAAAAAAAACTAAATAATTTAGTGAAATAGAGAGAAAGATATTGAGAATACAAGTGAACAGAAAAATACAAAACTACTACAAAATAAGAAGATACAATACACAAGCATTAAAGATCAAATAAATAAAAATGACTGAAAACCAAAGAAAAAAAAAATAGATCATATATAAACCAAAACACAACTAGCAACTAAATAAAGTAATTAAAAAAAAAAAAAGTATTAGCAAAGTATTGGTTAATAAATATAGAAAAAGAAAAGACATTAACAGAATTAAGTATATGCAGAGGTTGTGAAAGCAGTTCAGAACAGACAACAGACAAGTATAAAAGATGAATAAGATGAGACCACAATATAAAAATAATATCAGAGTTACTAATAGAAAAAATTAACAATAAAATAAATGCAACATTAGAGCAGATACTAAAAATAGAATAATAGAAGAATAGAAAAGAGACAAAATGAAGTTACTAAAAATAAGACAAACAGAAGAATTATAAATAGAACTGATTAGAAAACAAGAATTAAATAGCATAATTACAAATCAGTTAGTAGAAGTATTGGTACAAAACAAGAAGAAAGACAAGAGAAAATATAGTTTTTATACTGATAAAACATTTTACAAGAAGAAAGGAGAAAACAATATAGAAAAAATAGGTATTAGTTGTGTACAAGTAAAAAAGAAAGAGGATTAGCCAGAGGAGAAAACTGCATTAGAACTTGAAAGTTGGCTTTTAGCAACAATAGCAAAATTAGCAGTGATATACAGTAGACAGCAATCCTAACAGTGCCAAAAGGAAAAAGCATAGAAGTGTTTATAGACAGCATTGCAGCATTAAGGAATATTAATAGTATACTTCAAAATATAGATAAGAAAAGAATGCTAAAAAAGAAAAATATAATATAGATAATGAATATTGTAGATCTTATTAAAAGCAAGAACATTAAGATAGAAATAATTAAAGTCAAAAGTTATAGTAAAAATAAGTGGAATGACAGAGCAGATTCTTTTGCAAAAAAAGAAGCAAATTGTTAAAATATAATATATGCAAATAAAATTAAATGTGATGGAATAAAGTACTATTTAGAGTAGAGAAACAAGAAAATTGATATACTGGCAAGACTTCTGTATAAAATAATAGCAAATGCTAGAACAGAAGCCATTGAAGAGAACCAAATCCAATATAAACATTAGAACCAAAAACAGAAAATACATTGCATAATTGGTCAAGTTTCAGAAAGAAATAAATAGAACAAAAGGAGTTTATTGCATATCAAGAAATCTTAGTACAAAAAGAGCTATAGCAATCAAGTGTATAATGAACAGCCTACCAACACTTGAAGAGCTAAATAGAATAAGACCAGAGATATACATAACAGCAGAGTTCCAAGTATGCTAAGTTGAAGAAAAAGAGACCCAGGCACACTTAGCAAGTTGTAATAGACAAAAAAGTTTGTAAAAGCAGATTCAAAAAGTTGCAATAGTAACAATATAAAACAGATTCAAGAAAGTGAAAAAGAACAAAATTCTACTACAAGTCCTATACAAGACAATATTTGAAGAAACAAAAGCTAAAAAAATCACAAACAAAGAAGTGCTAATAAAGAGACTTATGATACTAAAAGTAGAAAAAAGACTTGAACAACTCTTAAACAAGCATGCAATACAGAAGTGTATAGATATAGGCACAAAAACAGTATAAAACACCTTTTACAACCAAGTATGAAGAGTATAATATAAAAAAATACAAACATAGAAAAAGAAGTTTAATATAATGAATAAAATGAAAAAAAATGCTTGTACAAAAGAAAAAACAAAGAAAAGAGAAAAAAAGATAAACAATTAAAAAAAGAAAAAAAAAGAAAAAAAACCAGAAAAGGCAAATTAACTAAAAAAAGAAGCTTTGAAGACAATAAATATATTTGTCACAAAAGAGGTAAGACCTTTCTGATATGGCTTTAAGTAGTTAAACAAGCAATCTATCTCTAACTAAGATAGTATGACAAGTTGCACTTAGGTACTATTAGGATGGCTGAGTGATGCTAGACTTAGATATTGAGAAATTCTATATAATTGTATATATATATAGTTTCAAAAATCTTAATAAAGTACTAGCATAACTGCTTAAGATTAAAAAAAAAATTATATTTAAGTAAAAACTTAGAATAGTAATTTTTTTGATTACTATAACAATGTTATAGAATTATTTTAATAATAGTTATTATATTGCTATAAATTTTCATAACTATAGTAAGTAATATATATAAAAAATACAACAATAATGCTATAAATTTCTATATTATTTACTATAGTTATAGCAAGTTATAGCAATATAATTACTATTATTAGACAATTTTAAATATTACTAATCACTATTCTAGGCTTTTATTTAAGGTTGCTTATCTTTTTTATAGATCTTATTTATTTTTTTTGATATTAAAATGATCTCTTTGGTTTTCTGACTTTATTAGCACTTTTTGGATAATATAGTTTCTTAAGAACAATTACAAAAAAAGTATACAACTAGCAATACATATAGCTTTTTATATTATCTATTTAAGAAGTTTGCCTAAGGATTCTTCATCAGTTGTTATATCTAACACCTTTGCTTAAATGTTTTATTTATAGTCTTTGAACTTATAACTTGTATTAACTTTACTAAGTTATGCCTAAATTCTTATTTCAATTTTAGAACTAATTTATTCTCAAGATAAACCTTTAAAAGCCTTTTGTATTCTTATTTAAAGCTGATTTAAACTTGCTATAACTGAACTAACATTTGCAGTTAGGGCTAATCATTAAATTACTATACTCTTATAGAGTTCATACAACTCAAATACTTTCTTTTACAACCTTACTGGTGCCTTGTTTATTCTTACAAGTTCTCTTATACTACCAATCTAGTAAGCTTTGCATAATATAACTTTATGATTAGATTAACTAGTAGCCAGATTGATGGGCCCTTTTTATCTAAATGTTCTTGTCTGTATAGGTCATCTATCTTAAATTTTCTTTCCTAAATCAAAATTTTCACATATAGTGCTATTAAAGATTATATTATCTCTTTACTTAAAATTTTTAAATAGGGCTTCTTATAGAGTATATACTTTTTAGATTTATTTATATAATATTTATATTTTTAAAGTTAGTCTTGATATAATTAGAATTACAGAGTTTTAATTCTAAATACCTTGTCTAAGTTGTCAGAATAGAATCATTTTTAAAATTCTGCTACTAGTAGGATTTGAACTCTGAATCTATTGTTTGAAAAATAATAATCCAATAACTATACTAAAATTATTATCTTATTGGATTCTATTTATTATTATTATATTAATAGTATTTTATTAACATTTTATCTATATATGATATTTATTATCTTTATTATCTAATTTTAAACTAAAAATATTGATAGATAAAGATAGAATAATTGAATTTGAAGACTTTTTAAATGGTACAATTCATTTATATTTTATTTTTTATATCTAAATAGTTCAAATACAGAATTCTAGCATATAATTAATTTATATTAGCAGATAATTAGACTTATATATAAAGTACATATGCTAATAATTGAGTTTTTATTTTGAGAATAATAAATACTAGAGTATTGAATAAATTTTTTTATTTTATTATTATATAACTATATAAATTGTTATCCAGGGAAGTCATGTGGCACGTGACTATGGCTACTCCAAATTAGGGTAATCTAGCCCACTTAGGCTATTTCGGCTATGTAGGCTACTACAGCTATGTAGGACATGAAGGCCATGTCAGATGAGTATAAGTTGGGAACAAAGTAGTAGACATAGTAGACTTAGTAGTTGTAGCAGACATAGAATAACAAATGTAAATAACGAATTTTAAGATAAATAAAGGCCGTAAAGGCTATAGAAAAAAGGAAGAACCTATATATTGCTTTATTAAAATAATTACTGGCCCCTTACTTTATAAGAAATACATAAATGTCTCCTTTAATACATTAACTATTCACTAAATTACAGACTATAAAAACCCACTTCTTGCAATTTATTTGTTCTAACCTGTAATATTGTTAAACCCCATATGGCTGTTGTATCCTAAAGTACCAGGATCAGCTGTGGTTATATCGTTCCAACTATCTGAAGAAGTGTAATAGTTGAGGTTGTACATGTAGTCCAATTACCTGACAAAGTGAGGTAATTGAAGGTTAAAGTTAGTAGACAGCTTAAGATAAGAAAAACACAAGACAAGTAAAGAAGGAATACTTACCTACAGACCCAAACCACTGACCAAATCTAAATGCCTCTTTCCGACTAAGCCAACTGTAGGTTATACGAAGTTTTGGATTGTGGAGCGACTGACTCACTGTGACACCTGATTTCAATATATAGACTATTTGAATTAATAAATAGATTAATACTTATATTGTTTATATATAAATATTTATTAAGTTAGATATAAATTCCTACATTAGAGTATATTATATAAACTAAATATTTTATAAATTGTATATATATATTTACTATATTAAGAAATATTATTGCAAATTAAATATTTTATAAAATTATATATAAATTTGTTATATCAAGAAAACCTTAATGTATTAAAATATAGATATAATAAAAAAAACCTTTAACTTCAGAGATTTATTATATTAATCTTATACTATAATATTAAATTAGTTTTTATTTTATTAAAAAATCTATCTATTTAAATATTATTATATAATCTTATAATAATTCATAATAATATATTCTTAATACAACTATACTTAATATTATTTTTAAAATTATAACTAAATTATATTGTTAAATTAAATAACTATATTATATAACTATATACAATACAATAGATCTGTTTTTAGTTTTTTAACTTTATCAGACTTAATATAAATAAAATTATTTCTATTATTTTAAACTTATTGTCTAAAAAAAATAATTATAATATTTGGTATCAAATTTTTATTTTATTTTAATTATTAAATATATTACAAAATTTGAATTTATTATTATATTTCAAGATTTACAGTTTATTTTCTATTTTTAATTTACTTTTTAATTTTATTTTATACTTGTTTTAACTATTTTTTTTTAATTCTATTAATTTTAAAATTAATTTTTAATATATGCAATAAATCAAATATCAAACTAATCTTTTTAAGTATAATTGTTAATATTCAAATCTAGATAAATCTTAATTACTCAATTTGTTTATATTGTAGATAAATTAGTTTAAGCTTCTATTTATTTTATAATATTTAAAAATAAAATTTGTTTTATATAAAAATTTTAATTAAATATTTAATTAAGTTAAAAGCATAACTTTACTGTTAATATTAAAAAAATATTATAATCTTTTTTTAAAATAATAAGGATATAATAACCTAATAAAATAAATAAGTTGTCAACTTTCAATTGGCAAGTCTAAGGTCCAATTTTTATAGATATTAAATTTTAAAAATTATAATTATATTATATTAACTGTCTCTTGTTAATCAGTTGAATTTAAATATCTATAATCTTAGATACATCAAATTGGATATTATCTAATATTAAAAGCTTGAAATATTTATGTAAAGTGTAATATTATATATATTTAAAGGAATATAAAAAACTAGTTTTATATAAGACTTTGATGCAAATTTGTAATAAGATCACTAAGCATAAAAGACAAAGAAACTAAGAAGATAAAAACTTACTTGAAAATCTCAAACAAAAAAATAATACAAACTTTTAATAGTATTGATGAACTAATAAAAAGTTATAAACCAATTTTAAAGAAATTGTTAAATAAATTAGATAATAGATATATAAAGAAAATATATATACTATCCAAACTACTAATATCACTGAAGAAAAAAAATATATAAGTATGCTACATTGAGTTATTTGAATTGGTAGTTTGAGAAGTCCTATTAATTTTGAGTAGCAGTTAGTAAAGACAGATAAAAATAATATTAAAAAGATAAATATTAAGATTTGACTAAACTTTATAAGAGTAAAAATAGTTTAATGAATAATTTCAACTACAAATATTAGTTCTAACTATAGTAAAAACTAGGTTTACTTTAAGAATAAAAATAGTTTTATGAATCATAGACCTAAGTTTATAATAAGAATTTAGATTTTGAGCAATTTAATGAAGTTAATATAGAAGGTTCAAATAGAATATCAAAGTAAGGGTATTAGGTATAATAACTAATAAAAAATCTTTGAATGAATTCTTAAATTAGTATAAAAAGTTATATATATAAATAATTGTATATTCTTTTGTAATAGTTTAATATAAATATATATTTGTATAAATATGTATTTAACAAAAATAGTAATAAAATCAAAAGACCAAAAAGGTTATCTTAATACTGTTAGGTTTAAATAAATGCAACTTAGTTACTTTATAATTCAAAATCTAATATAATGTATGATAAATAATTTTTTTTAAAGAGTATATTAAATTTGACTAATAGGTAATTAAAGCTTTCAGTTATTTAGATTTAATAAAAATTAGTAGAATAACAAGAACTTAAATAAATGATAATATTATAAGAATTTGCAGATTTATACTGAAATAATATTAAGATTTTATTATAAATAATATAATATATTAAAACTTATTTTTTTTATTAAATTAAACAAACCCTCTTTGTTTTTAGGATGATAATGTCTTTTATTTATAATTACTTTTTAATTATAACTGATTTAATTATATAAACTGCTTTCACACTTTCTTTATTTAATTTGACTTTTTTAATTTATTTACCTAAATCTTATAATGATTAAATCCTCTTTGTTATTAAATTTTCTTTTATTATTAAATTCTTTTTTCTTAATATATTTAATTAATTAAATTAATGTAATCAATTGTTAAAATATCTATATCAATGAATTGATTACTATATCTACTCTCATATAAAATTCTAACAAAGTATTTAAATCAGTTATTAAACCTAACAATACCAAAAAAAATTTAAAATAATTAAATAAGTAAATTTGTAATAAATAAAAAATAATATTTAAATTTTATATCAGATTTATTTGTATAATAATTATTTCCAATACATACAGCTTTACTATATAAAACAAAAACATAATCACTTTTCAAAAGTGGAAAATTATCTAATCTATTTGTATTCTAAATATTAGAAACTATTAGATAATTATTTTAAAATTAGAAATAAAATTTATTATATTAAATCTTAATAAAATCTGTTTAAAATTTTAGAAACATAAAATTTAAAATTAAAAATTTAAATTCTTTTATGTTAAAAAGATTATAACAAAATTTGACAAGGCATTTTTATAGACAAGATTTTGCAACTGATTTTTTTACTTTTTACATTATACCTGATCTTGCAATTTGATTGGCTGCTGTAATTCTAAAATCAGTAAGACTGTCACTAAATTAATCCAACTTTCATATAATCTATAGTGGCTAAGTCAAAATAGGCATGTTAGATTTGACTAAATGGTTTATTTGTAGGTAAGTTCTAATCTTTTCTTTAGGGCTTTCCTTTAACCTAGTCTTCTACTAACTCTTTGTCTTCTCTTTACCTTCTCTTTATCTTCTCTTTATCTTCTCTTTATCTTTTCTTTATCTTCTTTTTATCTTCTTTTTATGACTCAACTCAGGATTACTCTTCATTGAATCAGAGTTGAAAATCTTCTATAATGTTAACAGTCTTGTCATGTAACTTGTGATGAGTGATCAACTTGCAAGTTTAGGAATTTAGTTAAATAAACAATAGGAATAACAACAGAGTTTACAATAGTTTATTAGTTGGTATAATGTAGACTATTAATTTTATTAAAGATCAGGTATTTATTTGTTATTAGGAATTTATTGTTATTAGGGAATTTTGTTGTTAGGAAGGCAGGAATTGTTTTCTTCCCAAGACAAAAATGCCCTTTATTTATAATAATCATTTTGTTTACATTTGCAGTTAATTTTTCTCATAAATGCATTATGTTTCTTATATTCTATATCCTAACTAAGTCTAATAAAACACTAATATTTCATTTAACCCATATGTAGGCAAAGTTGTAGAAGTGATGTAAGTAACATAAGTGATGTCTGTGTAAACTTAGATTGAGCAGGATCAACATCTTGATATGGACACCCATAACTAGTAATGGGTCCAGTTACAGTCATAACTGTTTAACCATGATCATTAATCGTAACTGATAATGACCAGTCAGAGCAGCTTAGCTGACCAGTTGACCAGTACTATCTACTTAATAAAAATAATAAATACTTTAATCATTGTATCATTTGACATGAAATACATATCAGCAACATTATCTGATTATCTAATTAATAGAAAATCTATTATCTATAATTCTGATCAAAATTGCAAATTTCTGATCAGATTTAAAATTGATGACCAGAGTAAAATTACCACCCAAAAGTTTCAATCATCATATGATAAAATATCAAAATATAAACAAAAATTTAAACTAACAAAATAATAACTATAATAAATTAATCATTTTATTTATTTCATAAACTCAATAAATGTAATGTTTATTATAACTGAAAAGTATTATGATTATAGTTTTTCTGAGTATTTAAAATAGTTGCAGTAATTTTAGCAAAAACTCTTTCCATAAATTATTTTTATACAAAATAATTAAAAATCTGGCAGTACTAAAATCGATAATATCTAGTTATTTTATTAAGATAACTAACTTTGGCATCTTAAATAAACTTGTTCAACTACTAATTTTACATATATTCTAAAAGTTTTAAAGAGATAGCTCTCAAACTCGCAGTTTAACACTACAATAAGTGTCTTTGGGCTTTTAAACTCTTTCTTTAATTATTTCTCGACAACTAGCTTTATAACCTAATCTATAGTTCTATGAATAGTTGTAGAGCTCATTTCTCCAATCAAAACAAGGTCTAAATGAACTTAATAGGCCTAATATTAATGGAGATATCTTAAAAAATAGCTTTAACTCTCTTGTAAACTCCTTAAAAAATTCTTTTTCATTTACTCCCAACTTTTTTTTCTCTTACACGATTTTTGTGTAATATTAAATCATTACTACAATCGTTTTCATAGTAAATCAATTAATATTACTTAAAATAGCATATATTTTCCTATTGGTTTTTCTTCTTTTACTAATTTGACTTTGTATACTATTACAAGACTTTTTTGTGACATGTAACTAATTGTTACATTAAGCCACACTTGCTACACCAGCCACACCTTGTATTACATAGGTTACACAAAATTGTTCTTAAGATTACACAAAGCCGCAACAGTCACAGTAGCCACAATATTACATCATACCCCTATCAAGCCAACCCTTATTGTTATAAATCTTATATATTAAAAACTTCAATAGTTAATAACAAAAAATTTTATTGACATTAACTTTCATTCTTAAATATACCTGTAGTATTTTTTTTTTCTCTATCAAATAGAATGCCTACCTTGACTTCCCAAGAGCCAGATCATTTTGATCTTGACTATTTTCATAACAAGTATAATGATCGTTATGGTACAATGATTAGAAAAATGCAACCTACACAACTTAAAGTAAAGCCATTTGCATTTAATTCATCTGAATACAATATCGTCAAATCTTTTCATTACTTTAAAACTCCTACTCAAGCTATTATTGTCTGCTATTACTGTCAAAAATTCCATATTCTCTTCACTTCTAGCAATCTTAACATTATACCTAGACAAGCTACTCCTCCTCCTTCTTCTCAAAAATTCATATATATGGATATTGATATCACACCTAAACAAGTCAAACAACTTAAAGAAATTATTCCTCAATCACCTATTGCAAAAACAACTACTGTTCC
>CAJVQA010004454.1:0-17555 GCA_910591915.1 Cetraspora pellucida
AGTTTCACCAAGCTGCCCTTTCAGATAGCCTAGAAAGGTAGGTCAAAACCATACCCCTCTGGTTTACATGTTTGCTAGCATGTGCCTTTTTCCTCCGAAATCCAGAAATTTTGGCAGCCTGGTTGGTTTATCTAGTCTCTTCTCAAAGATCAGCACATTTGCCCAGTTTCACAA
Source organism: Cetraspora pellucida (assembly GCA_910591915.1). NCBI lineage: Eukaryota > Fungi > Glomeromycota > Glomeromycetes > Diversisporales > Gigasporaceae > Cetraspora > Cetraspora pellucida. Next base: position 175 of record CAJVQA010004454.1, read on the forward strand.
GTTCTAGCTCCATTTTATAAGTCTAGTCTTTACAGTAGCACCGTGAAGGTTCAGGTTACCTCTCTACTCAGGTCTTTCAAGTGGGCTTCTATCTTTCTACCTGGTTCCTGTGATTTACATAGTCTAAGAACTTATCTTGAGTTCACACCACCTGGTACTGGTTTGTGTTCCTTATACAACATTGTACAAGTGCCTAGACCTTTCAGTTATACTGATATGACATGGGTTACAGGTATCTTATCTCAACCAATCACAGAAGACAGTTAGCAGTAACACAGAAAGAATTGCAAATTTTTACTATCACTGGGATTTGAACTCTAGACCTGCCACTTGGGGTTGACAACCTATCCACTTTACTAGGTTACCATACTCATCAATATAGAAAATATCAAAGAAATAAAACAACAGATTAATGATAATATTTCTAAAAGATACTTCAAATGCCAATCAAACTCAAAATTAATAATTAATAGCATACTTAACCATTACAAGGACCCAGTCAAATTTGATAATATTAGAACAAACAATAATGTAATTACTGACCCTTAAGATATCAACCAGCATATCTAACAACACTTTAATCAATAGACATCTTTTAGACATACCAATTAACAAATTTTTGAATCTAACTGGAAAGAAGAATATAATTGCAAAATGCCTATTAACTCTGAGTGATATAATGATATTATTAAAGAATTTACTATCACTAAAGTGACTAAAACATTATCTCATCTTCCAAATAACAAGGCCAGTAGTTCTTTTGGCATTAGTTATGAAATATTAAAACATGCAAACATACTTTTCTTTCAAGCAATTACAGCCTTTCTAAATAGATATATTACCTTAAACCAAATCTTCAAGCAATAAAAAGAGGGTAGAATTTTTTCAATTTTCAAAAAACTAATTTTTAACTGCAATTTAATCAACATCAGACCTATTAGCTTTCTTGAATATGCCAAAAAACTATATATAAAACTTCTTACAAATTGCTTAAACCAAGTATTCACCAAATATAAAATCTTATCACTCTATAATTACATTGCTCTGTTAGGCAATAACATGGCTATATCTATATATATCTTAAATAATATAATCAAAAATGCATCTTGCAACTCCAAACAGCTTTGGCTTATATCCTAAGATATGAGCAAAACATATGACTTAGTTAATCTGAACCTGTTCAAAAAAGCACTAATTTATATTAATATGCTTTCTAAGCTAGTTAACATACTTACTAATTTATTAACAAACTGCCAAAATTGAGTAATTACCAACCTTGGCCTAACCAACCTATATATAGTTAAAAATGGAATAGACTAGAGAGAAACAATAATCTTACTATTCTGGTACATTTATTATAACCCACTTATTTACAAAATTGCATCTTAATATAAAGATTACTCATTATTTACAACTTAGAAAATCTACTTTCAACCATCTAGATTCTAACATCTCCATGCATCTACATTAGTATTAACTTATATGAATAATATATTCTAAATAGCAAAAACAAAACAAGAACTAGAACAAATTATCTAAACTGCTTCATCTTTCTACTTAATAATCAACATTTAGATTAATACTATCAAATCTGTTTTTATTTCTAATTCATTTATATCTAATATTTAATTTTTCAACTCTATCTTAGAATCCATATCTGCTAGCCAACCATTTAAGTTTTTAGATTGTTGGTTTACACTTAATAACAAACAAACTAACAAATCAAAATTATTCGAGAAAAAACATTTCAATTTACAAACATTGCTAGTACAAAGAAAATTACAAATAAACAAATTATTTATATAATCAATATAGTTATTATATTTATACTTAAATATGGATTACACAACATTATTATGCCTTACTCCACATGTAGCAATATTCTTGCCAAATACTTAACAATAGCCAAATGCAAATTTCATCTATTATACTCAATCTTCAATAGCACTATGCTTAACCCATACTTGTATAATGTTTACAACATATAGAACATTCAACTTTAACATCATATTACTAACTTCTTACTATGACTTAACAATCCTAACTTATTAGAAACTTTAATACAGATAAGACTACAACAGCTTCAAAACAACCTATAGTCAACTATTAATATACTTCAACACCCCAATCTCATTATTGATGGTTCAAATAAACACATCCTAAATTTCAAAATTATTCAATTACTAAAACATTTAAACATATTCATAATAGCTAATTTCAATATTTCATGGCCAAACATTATATTATACAATCTTCAATTACTAGAATCAATTTTATCTCAACACTCTTAATACATTAGCTTCAAAAAACAAATTAGAAATCTTAACATCTTATATCTTGAACAGTTTTGTATAGCTGATAATATTACTTTATTGAAATAGAAACATCTCTTACTATAACTGTTATACTTATTTAAAGAGTAAAAACTATTATGGTTTACTTATTTGAAAGACAATATAATGGCTCATAATAGTTTTAAAATCCTTCTCTACACTATTAACAACCAGGATATAATTCATTTGCATACAGCTCACAACATATTTCTAAAAAATCTAAACTCTGGTTACTTATATATACTGATAATAAGATTATTATTTGCAAAATCTACAGACATTTCAAAAATACTAATCAAATATTTATCATATACTGGCAAACAAATATTGACATAAATTACTCTGGCTACTATCTTCTTTTATTAACCCAAAGCTTATCTTATTTAGGCTGTTATTTAAACTCTAATAGAATTCAGAATTTATATACAATTAATGTATTAGCAATTATCTTCTCCTAATTTCTAAAAAGAGTCAATTTTAACTTATTAAACTTTAATGCCAACTATATTGACCTTATTTATTCAACAACTATTAAACATTTATTATCAATTTCTTTAGTACCAACAATTCCAATTTTCAACTCTTATGTTTTTGAAATATTCAAAACTAGTGAAGCAGCAAATATACTTGAACAATATTCAATTTTTAATAGTTTTTAATAACAACTTAACTTTTATATTAATAGTTTAGTAATTAATATTGAAACTAACCAATGTACAATAGGCATTGGCTAGGTTCAGGTTAATAACAATAACCAAATTATTTATAAATTTTCTGCCAAAATTAACTTTTGGGCATTATCCTACAAAACAGAACTAATGACTATTCTTTTAACTATTTTTACTATATCCTAAAATGCAATAGTCAACATTTTTGCAGATTCCCAATCTATCATCACTAAATATACCAATATCTATACTATACTTTTCAATTCTAATAACCTTTTTAAATTCAATACATGGCCTATATGGTATACTTTATTGAATATTATTAAATATTACAATCTTCAAATCAACTTCTATAAAGTACAAGCTCATAATAACAATAATTTGAACAATCTTGCCAACTCTCTTGCTAAGTAATATAATCTTTTCTCTGATTTATACTTCAACTATACTAATATCTATAACCTATATCACATACTATTTTAGAACTAACATTTTATAGAATATCTTACAAGAACATTTATTAAAAATATTTGCAAAGTCTACATTCTGACAATGTGGTCATCTCAAAAATGAAACCAAAAATAGAACCAACTTATTTAAGAAATAGATTGAAGATTCATTTGGCTATACTTTAACTATAACCAAAAACTAACACATAATATAACCAACTTCAAACTTAATCATTTCAAATTCTTTAAAATCAAAATTCTACTAAATGAACTATATATACACTTTCTATATTATAAAATATATCTATATACTTTTTATAATATAAACTGCTTTTATTACAACTTATCTAACTCCTTAACATATTAGTAAGCATGTTCTAATCCAACATTACTTACTAGTATTATTCAAGATACTATTTCCAAACATATTAGCCAAAGCAACCTGGACCTCTCTAAACTTCAGCAAGAAAAACTAATTTAAAAAATTCAAAATTATAAAACCTTCTATCAGATATCATTTAATAAAAACTCATTTTATCTTGATATTATTTTTAAAGAACTTATATCCAAATCTCTAATTCAAACAATTCAAAACCTTAATATTTCTTACAAATTAGCATTACAAACAGTTATTAAAATATTACTTGAAATTAATAAGCTATGCTACAAACTACTCTTGAAACCATATTGCATAAATTTTTCAAATTGAAAAAACAACAAGGTCTTAAACCTCCTTTTCCCAAATACTTAACTCAAACTAATTATAATAGACAAACTAAATACAACTGCCAAACATATACATATTTATATATATGTAGACTACCTGACCAAGTGCACTCAAACTCTAACACATGCCTACCTTTTGGTTATACTATTAGAAAAATCAATATATGAACTATTCTTTGGATCAAATAGAATATTTTATTTAACTATATTTTAACTATCCAAATCTAGGTAAGTCTTAACTACTCTAGTAGGTTTAGATTGCAGATAAATATATCTGAGTTTTACTTTTGAATGTAGTTTTCTTCTTATTTGTACTTAAGTTAGTTATATATAGTTAGCAGTTTAATGGTTAGCCCTAACTGCAAATGTTGGCCTCAGTCATAGCATTTATATAGAATTATTTTTGTATATAATAACTCTATGAAATTACTAACTTTAAAAACTACTAATAAAGATATGAGCAAGGTCTCATCTTAATACTAAAAAAAAAAAATTTGTGACAGCTCATGTATCACAATACATAGTATAAGCACTGATTAGAAACCAAGATCAAGTATATATGATTGATTCTATAATAGTAAAATATATATAATTGTGTCTCAATGCCTAGCAAAACAAATATGCCTAAATTGAAAAAGATATTATGACTGTAATAGTGATGTTTCAGTGTAGTGAGATCTAAATATTAAGAAACTAAATTAGTATAGTTGTAATAAAATAAAGTAAAATAAAACAATTAAGAATACAATACTTATCTAGTTTAGTAAAACTCATAATAGTACAATTATGTAAAGGCATAATAGTAAAAAAATAAGAAGAAAAGCTAAAATTGAACAAAATTTGTTAATAAAGATAAAATAGTATAAAAAGCAAATAAAAAATTTAATAAAATACTAATCTTGGGCACCTCAAGTAAGGAGAAAAAAGGATCAAAATTGTCACAATAAAATTTATACTCACCAAATTTTTATCCACACCTTGAAGCCTTATTACTTTAAATCTGCAACATTACAGGTTGTTTTGTTAGATAAAATAACAGACTTGCTATTTACCTGTTGCATTTTTTATGTTTAACTGTGAGATTCATTTATATCCCTCCTGATTTGAAAAATAAAGAAAAAGTTAGATTAGAAGAAAAAATATAAAAACCAAAAGAAAGAAACAGTAAATAGATATCTTACCAATGCATTATATAAAAGATGAAAGCTATCATATCAAATTTGAAAAACTGAACAGATTTTGGATTGTATCATCCAAACTGATGTACTGTGTCTAAAAAATATAAAGAAAGATTAATTTAGATAAAAGAACAAGAAAGAAAAAAAAAGAAAATACTTACTCAAAGAGAAGCTAGCTAATATATTAGAAAGAAGAAACATAACTGTAGTAGATGTACTTAGCTGAAATTGAAAATAAAAAAAAGAAAATTTTGTTAGAAAATTAATAATGAGGCAAATAAAAACAAAACCAAAAAATAATAATAATACTTCTTTTTGAAATCTGAAAAACAGAATCCAGCCCAGGTTTTGGTGTTCTGGCAAATTAAAAGAAAGTCAAAACCATTATTATCAAAAAAAATGAAAAGATAAAACAAAAAGTTTAGAAAATTACTTACTTAAAAAAAGTGTAAAAGTCTTGAGACTTAATGATAAAACCTCTGCTCCAAATAACAAAAAAAAAACTCTGTTAGTATTGATAAAAATAATAAGACAACAAAAGAAAAAAACTAAAAGTAGATACTTTTCACTAAGTTGTTCTAATACCAAATACTATAAAAAAGTCAATATACTGATCTAGTAATATTAGAATAATCTGAAAGTAAAAGAAAAATTTTTAATTTGAAGAATTAATAAATAAACTTGGAGCCTAAATGTTAAAAAAAAAAAAATTTACAGATCAGAAAAATTAAACTCACAGTAATAGAAGTTTAAAGTAAATGCATAAATATCAGCATAATGATAGCAATAATAAACAATTACAAAAACATATATAAAAAAATAATTTGAACAAAAAATATATATATATATATATGAAATATATCAACTGACAATATCTAACTAAAACTGATAGTAGTACAAAATCTAAACAAAAGTGATCTGACTTCAGCAAGCCCAAAAGAATTGCAAAAATAGCAAACCATTACTAAAGTTTTTTCTAAAAAGGTTCTAATGTTCTTATTGTAATGTAAAAAGACACAATATGTTTATATGTTCAGAGGTCAGAAGGTAAGATATAAGGTGTACTAGGCTCCTCATAACACTTATTGCAAAACAACTTCAAAAGGTTTAAGAAATAGTAAATGAAATTTTTTGAAGATACCCTAGATGCTAAACAGATTTCTTGGGCTCTAGAATTTATAATAGGATTTGTATAAATTTTGCTAAATAAAAGTAAACTAAATAAGAGGAATAAAAAGAGCCTGATGCCAATAAATAGCTCTTGCAAGAACATCTTGACAGTCTTCTTAAACTGTGAAAGCAATAAATATAGATCTAAAGAAAAAAACCTAAAAGAAAGAAAAAGTAGATTAGTAAGCAAAAAAACATAGCATTCAAGTAGTATTTGAAATCAGTTAAAAGTAATAACTCATTTGAACAAAATAGCTCTTGACAATACTATAATGTAAGAATAGATATAACTAAAAATAAAAAGGTAGCATTTGAATAGTACTTAAAAAAATACTGAAGATGAAATAAAAATCAAAAAGATGAACATATAGCATTTGTTTATTATGAATCTGCTAAAATAGAAGATATTAATAGAATATATAATGATAACCATTATTATGAAAATAATATTGAAATTGGAAAAGATGAATAAATTGGTGTTAATAAAGATGAATGAATTAGAATTAAAAGAGATAAACATAAAACATTTAAAGATTTTCAGAAGGATGCCAATATAACATATGCTAAGAGAATATTCTATATTATTTATTATTATAAAAATAGAATTAAGATTAAAAAAGCTAACTATAAAACACTGAGACAATATTTGAAACTACTAAAGAAGGCTATTTGAACAAACAAAACTGTTTTGATCTCTGCTATAAAAGAAAAACTGGAGCTGAAAAGAATGAAAAAGCTAAATATAAGGAAATTAAAGTTAAAAAAAATAAACATGAAACATTCAAATATTTTCAAAAAGCCATCAAAATAGGAGATTCTAATAGAATAAGTAATGTTGATCATTGTTATGAAATTGACATCTTAAAGAAAGTCAATAAAGCATCAAATGTTATTAAAAAGTTGCTAACATATGCTACGCTAAAGGAATCTATTAAGTTGGACATTACAGTAATTACAAGATGCCTTCTAGAAAACTAGTTTATTGAGATTTATATAGCAAAAATATTCTGGCTGCTAGTTTTAAACTGGGTATATGCCACTGACTTAAACTTTTTATTAAATAAAAGCCAAAACAAGCAGAAGAATATAATTTATATAGTCATATCTTATGTTATATCAAAAGTTTTACAAGATGAAAATTGTATACAAGCAGCTGACATCTATGAATTCAGAGTTATTATATCAGAAATATTAATTGAATAAAGAGCTTTTAATGATAAACAGCTTAGTATTAGTCTTATTTGTCAGAGTAAATATCTAGAAATCAATCATGATATACTAGAATGTTATACAAAATTAGCAAAACTGTATATAGATCCTAATCTACAAAAGTGGCCTATTTTTTATGAACTTTCTTGCCTATTTGATGAATGGAGCAAAAGTATAGAAAAGTTTAAAATTTTGAATAAGATTAAGAGGCAGTTCTTAAAAGCTAATAAATTCATACTGAACTTCAAAAAGAATAAACATCTGACCTATATATATATAAACAAATTAACTAATTTAGAAAACCTTTATAAAGTCTGTAATAAATAGAATGAAAAAGTAAATAGATTCAAGACATAGATGAACAAAATAAAGAAAATAGCAAAACATAGTAAAACTTATCTGAAATTATGTAACCAAGGACCAGAAGGTGATAAAAAAGAAGAAATTACCAAAATTACTGCATGTTATCTTGAATTAAAACAGGTACTTTTACTGACTCTGAAGTAACAGTCCTGGTTTTGAATGGTAGGTCTAAAGTAAAAAAGAAATAATAGTTAGAAATTAAAAAAAAATTTATTAATGAAACAAAAGTTATCATCTGATACTTATCTGAACATAATATATATAATTGAATATTCAATCTCAGTAGAGAATAGCAGATATATGTCTACAATAAACTAATTTCTATTAGTATTACAATTGGAAATAAAAATAAAATAAAAAAATTTATTATAGTAATAATAATAATATATATTATAATTCACTATGCCAAGACCTTCAGCATTAAAAAGAAACTGACTTTGATAATAAAACAGAAGAGAAGCTATTAGTGATTAAGAAATTTTAACTCAAATGGCAAAAAAACTCAAGAAACTAGGACTATTTTTCCTTTATATATACCAGAAGAGCCACAATTACAAGAACAATTAAGTAATAAAACAACTGTCAAATTCTAATATATAGTACATATAAGATAAGCATTGGGAAATGTTACAAGCAAAAAATTTATGACAGCTTATGTATTACTATATGTAGCATAAGCACTAATTAGAACCCAGAATTAAGTATGCATGATCAACTCTATAACAGTGAAACATGCATAATTATGCCCCAACACCTAGCAAAATAAATATGCCCAAATCAGAAAAGGCATTATAACCATAATAGTGATGTTTCAGAATGATGAAATCCAAATATTAAGAGGACAGATTAGTATAGTTGTAATATAATAAAGTAAAAGTAAAACAATTAAGAATACAATACTTATCTGATCTAGTAAAAACTATAATAATGCAATTGTATAGAGCTATAATAGTAGAAAAATAAGAAGAAAAGCTAAAATTGAACAGAATCTGTTAGTAAATGTAAAATGATATAAAAAGCAAATAGAAAATTTAATAATATACTAATTTTGGACACTCCAAATAAGAAAGAAAAAGGATCAAAATCATTACAATAAAATTTATACTTGCCAAATCTTTATTTATGTCTAGAAGCCTTATTATCCTAAATTTGCAATGTTATATAATGTCTTGTTAGGTAAAGCAACAGATTCACTATTTATATATTTGCAATATCAACAATAGATTAAGAGACTTTTTAATAAGTAGGGTTTAAAAACTTATCTAAATATGTTTAATAATATACAGCAATTCAGAATATATCTTTTAGTAACTAGAACAAAAGAATATAAAATTACTAATAAATAACTAAAAAATATTTAAAATAAAAATAAAATTACTTATTAATAAAATTTTATCAAATTTGTTTTTCAATTAGATTAACAATTAGAACAGAATATGAATAATCTTTTTAAAGAATTATTAATCTGCTGTTAAAGTTTTTAAATTCTATAAAATTAAACTTATTAATTTTTAATAATTACAAGTTAAAATAATAATAATAATAATAATAATAAATAAAATAATTTCAAATTTATAATACTTATCATAAATGAATAATATCATATAATTATTATTAGATAACAGATCTGCAGTGATTTGTATTATAGTATCCATATCTGAAAGCTTATAACTGCAGAAAGTTTCCAATTAGATATATAAAGAAATACAAGCTAATATATATAAATGTACCCCTGAACATTGTAAAATAGTCAGTATAAATACAAGATAAATCCATATTAGGTTATAGTAGATCTGTGTTGGAAAATTCACAAGAACACTAATTAGAAAGATCACTTGAAAAGTTTCAAGTATGATGTTTATACCTGAAAACTAATAACTGCAGGAAGTTTCTAATTTGGAATATAGAGGAATACAAGCTGATATACATAAATGTACTCCTAAATATTGTAAAATAGTCAGTATAAACACAAGATAAATCATATAAGGATTAGTATAAACATGCAAAATAGGAACTGCATAGTTTATCTAGCATTATCATTATACAAATAATAAACAAAAAATATACAAATATATCATCTTCTACAAACATATAAATACAGTCACTGTTTTATTAAAAGATACAACCAATTGTAGTTAGTAAGTAAAATAATATATGAAAGCAGATAGTCAAGCCTCTATATATGGAAGGCCAAGATAATGACAGTTAAACTCAATGTACAGAGCAGACTTTGGTATTTGCATAACAGTAAGAGCCAAGCATACAGTGATTAACCCTGTAGAAGACAACCTCAAAAGATTATTTTTAATATCTTAAAGCTTCTATAATTTTTATATATTTTAACAAATTCTTTTTTTATTACAACTTATTATTTTTTCTTCATGGTCAAACCATTCAATCTCTTATACAATATATTAACAAACATATATAATTATAATAACACTGTTTCTAGTATTACTTTCTCTATTAGCAATACCTATGATGAAACTTATATATATCTTTCAAATGACTTCCTCTTACCTATTATACTATTATTTATTTTTATATTCTTTTTATCTTTTACAAAACTTCCTCTTAGATCAAATTTCTCTAATTCTACTTTTATTCTATCTAATTTATTTCTTAATAGTCATACTATATCACAAGTATTTACACTTACACAAACTTCATATAACCTTCATTTAAACATTTGTATATACAATGTTAGAGGTTATAATACAATAACTAAAAAAGAAGCTTGGCAAAATTATTGTTTTCATAATAATATCTATATTTCTTGTATTACTGAAACCAAAATTGCTAATAGTACTAATCTTCAATTTTACAATAACAATTTATTCATCTACTTCTGAGCCAATTTAGAAATTTTAGCAGATGGTACTGCTATTATAATTCAAAAACATTTACATCTACATGTACACAGTTACCAAACACACTCTAGTGAAGCAATTGCTTTAAATTTCTTTTTCAAAATGAAATTAAACTTTAAATTATAGCTGTCTATCTTTCTTTTACTGATATGCAAAAATGTAACAATATACAAAATACTATTATTATATGAATTCAACAAGCTCTTCAATACAATCTTCATTTAATAATACTTAAAGACTTTAATATACATAAGAATATCTGTAGCTTTTTATCTAAATTTAAACTTATTAATTATTTATACTACTCTAACATATTTGATCTTGGTGCATACATTGGCAACAAGCACTTTATATAGTCAAATAATAATAGTTGCAGTTGTATTAATTATATCTGAACTAATTTATTCAATATTTAATTTTTTCTTTTATATAAACTTGATGATAGCAATACCTTAACACTTAGTAACTACTCTATTCTCACATCTACCTGGACTTTTACTAATGCATATAGCAAATCTCTATATCATCATACTAGCATCAGTTACAGAATCTTTAACTACAAAGCTATGTTAACTAATAAATAGACAGAATTCTCTAACCTTTTCTCTCACAATCTTAGCCTTCATAATACACCACTTAATAGCAATACTAATAAAAGCATTGAAACTACTTAGCACAAGATTGAACATTTAATCATTAATACTGCAATACATTCTATTTCTAATAAAAAAACTTATAAACATAGCTACAATTATCAATATTCCTTTAACTTTACCTTAATCTACACATTACTTAAAGAGCTTGGGCATCTAATAAAAATTGTTAAAAACACTTACAACAATCTCAGCATGAACAGAATAAACTTTAGAATTAAGACTATTAATAATAGATTCTACTGTGATCTTTAAACTCTTGATCCAAATGATTATTCTCAAATTCATGCATGGATTCGATATGTATAAAATATCTAAAAACAAGTTTATCATGCTTATCATACAGAAAATTTATTACTACTTCATTAACAAATCCAACAAGCAACTAAAAAAAGATGTAAAACACTTTCAACATATTCTAAACAAGCTATTAACAGTATTCTTAATTAATACAAAGCTTTTATTTACTTTTCCAATATTAAACTTCTTGACCAACTTATTACAGACTTTAAATTTATAAAACAGCATATACAATCTTATTTAAATGACTGAACTGCATATCAACCAACTAACCAAGCACTGTTTGACAGCTTTTGGCATACACAGTATTAACTACAACTACATATTAATATTCAATAGTATTACTTTCTTAACTCTTTTATAACAAAAAAAGAAGTTCTTCAAACTTTGTCAAAACTTCTCAATAAAAAAGCCTGTAGATCTACAGGTATTAGCTATGAAATACTTAAATATGCAGATATTCCCTATATTAAAGCTATTTAACTGTTGCTTTAATTCAAGTCAAATTCCCAAACAATGGAAACATAGTAGAATCTATCCAATTCCAAAGCATAATATATTTAATAATGACTTAAGTCTCATTTGCCCTATCAGTCTCATTGAACATATTTGAAAAGTCTATACAAAAATTATTACTACTAGAATCAGTACTGTGTTTTCTCAATATTTTATACTTTTATTATACAATTATGTCACTCTATCTAACAACAGCATATCTATACCAATTCATATATTTAATAACCTTATCAAAGATGCATCATGCAACAACAAATTAATTTGGCTTTTATTTCAAGATATAAGTAAAGCATATAATTCAGTTAATCTTACTCTTTTTTAAAAATTCTTGCAATGTCTTGCTCTCCTTTACTCTATTATAAATGCTATCACTAACATTCTTTATAATTGATAAAATTAAGTTATTACAAACCTCAGACTTACTCCATCATACTCTGTACACAATGGTATTGATCAGGGTGAAACTATCATTTCTTTTTTATAAAGAATCTACTATGATCCACCTATCTCATATATTCAAAACAACTTTAAAAGTTATAATATACAAGTTTTTTGACTAACTAATTTAAAACATCAAACATATAATAAGCTTAGCTCATACTGCTTAGTTCTTGCTTATATAGATGACACTCTCTGAATTGCATCCTCATAACAAAAACTATCATAAATCCTTTCCATAGCTGAATCATTCTTTAACATGGCTAATATACAAATTAATCTTTTTAAATCAGTACTTACAACTAATAACAAACAATCTAACTATACTCCTATTATATATAACAACCAGTTCCTTAACCTTTATCTACTAAATAAACTATTCAAATTTCTTGAATATTGGTTTATACTTAATAACAAACAAACTAAACAAACTAAACTTATTACTTCAGAATCATTGCATCTTATCAAAATGCAAGCACCAAACAAATTACTGATATATATGCATGTTACATCATAAATATTGTCATTATTTCTACAATCGAATACTGTCTTTACAACATTTTCCTTAATCAATATACATGTAACAAAATTCTTACAAGTCATATAGGTCTTGTGAAAAATAAAGCCAAACTTAGTTATGCAATTCCTACTAGCATACTACTTTGCCCTTAGCTATACAATATTTATATCATATAGAATATTCAACTACAACATCATATTACAAACTTTATTAAAAGACTTAATTCTTTTGATTTATTAGACATAAGTATTCACATTAGGCTTCAACAACTTTAGAACAACTTGTAGTCATCTATTAGTATTCTAATACATAACAATTTTATCATCGATGGGCCTAACAAACATATTATTAACTTTAAAATTATTAAACTTTTCAAATACCTTGGTATTATATTCACATCTAATCCATTATATAATATCTTATACACTGTTCAAGAAGGATCTATTTTACTTAAATTACTACTTTCATTATATTCAAAATATTAATATTTAAAAAACAACTTTGATATTATTGTATTCTTTATTTAGATTAACTAATTACATACAATAACTCATGTGTTTTAGATTGAAAACACATATCTACATGTATAAACAAAATTCCTAAAGGCAAACAACTACTCTGGTTTAATTATCTAGAAAATCAAACTACAAGCCAGTTATACAATCATACTCTTTACCAACATCTACATTTACCTAATGCAAACTATTATAGTTATTTAACTAAACACTTTTCTTTATAGAAAAAACCATAGCTTATTATAGTACTTAACAATTAAATTATTACTAACAAAGCCAAAAAACAATTTTCTTTTTCAGGAACTATTCTCATTACTCACTAACAATGTCACATAGAACAGCAATTTATTCATTTATATTTACTTTCACCTATTTACTCACAAACATGTTTAGGCTGTTCTCTTAACTCTTATATAATTGCCAATAAATATACAATTAATATTTCTATTAATCTCACTTCTAGATTTTTTGGTCAAGTTAATACATATAACAAAACTCTCAACTTTAATGCCAATTACCTTGATCTTATATACTCTATTGCAATTCAACATCTTATTCAAATTCCTAACTGCTCTAATATCAACATTACAATATACTTAATTCCAACTATATTTGAACCTAGCACTTTAACAGATAATCTTCAACAAATCACTAACTACAATATACAATTATTAGAACTTCATTTTTATACTAATAACTCAGTTATCAACCTGGGTATCTCACAATACTCTATGGCATCAAATAGACTCAAATTCTAAATAACAATATATTATATATATTTCAAGCCCAAACAAGATACTGGTCTTGCTTATTTAAGTCTAAGTTTACTGCTATTTTATCAGCTCTTATTACTGCTTCAAAAAACTATACTATACACATATATACTGACTCACAATTTGTAATCTTCAAATATCATAGGCTTTCAAACTTAATTTATACTCTATTCTATATATAAACATCATATTTTTTATTATATAACATATTTATTAACTTTGTTAAATCATACAATATCCATATTATTTTTTACAAAGTTACTGCTTATTCAAATGATCAATAAGCTTGCAGACCAACTTGCATGCAGTTATCACAATTTGCTATATCTTATCTTTATGCTTTACAATATCTACAACTTTGCATATATATTAAACTTTAAAAACTTTCTTTTAAAATTACCCACTTATCACAATATCTGTATAATATCTTATACACATATTTACACATTATAGATTACACAAAACTGTTTTCAAAAATGGCACAAAATCTTTAACCAAGTTAATTGACAAGCTATCTGGCTATATATTAACAACAATCAAAAAATCTCAAACTTCTCATATAGCTTTTAATCCTCTATTCTTAAATTCTTCAGAATTAAAATTCTATGATCTTCTTATTCTATACATTCTACACAAATGATATCACTCATACTCACCTATCTGTTATCATTGTTACCAAACCAGTTTTTACCTTCACTGGATAATTTGCCCATCCAATCAACTGTTATATAGTCTTATTGACATTTCATTACAATATACTTTAAATACTAAAATACTTAATACTATATCAAATACTATAACTAATCTGTACAACCAAATCAAGCTGTTTAATAGTATGACTATTCACAGTATATCAGATTTATCTTTAATCTTTTCAACTCTAACAAGTCTAATACCAAATAAACTTATTGACATTATTGCAATTTTGTCATTCAAAAAAATAGTCATAATACTTATAATCAAGTTTTTACTTTATCTTAGTCAACAAATCTATTACAAAATCTAAATTCCATATTGTATCTCAAAATCTACAGCCCAACCTTCTAAATATAACACACCTTCAAATACTGTCTTACTTCTATCATACTCTCTTTTACTCAATTCTATTAGTTCAAAAATAAACTCTTAGTATATCTAATGAATTAAATATCAAACTAATCTCCTATATATAATTACTAATACTCAAATCCAAGTGAGCCTTGGCCACTCTGGTTGGTTTAAATTATAGATAAATTAGTCTGAGTTTCTATTCTTTCTATAATATTTTAAAAGCAGAATTGTACTTTATGTAAAATCTTAATTAAATATTTAATAAAGCTAAAGACATGATCTCATTATTAATATTAAAAATATATATATATAATAATAATAATTATTATTATTATTATTATAATTTTTTTTGTTATGCACAAATCTACAAATCTTAAAATTTTATTATCTAAATATAATATATTGTTTGATATAATAAAAAATCTGTATTATACTTATATAAGTTTAATTAATTAGTATATTAAAAACCTATTGCAATATAAAATGATCATATAATTTTAGTTTTTGATGATTAGAAACAGAAATAATATTAATTTAATTTGTAAAAATATTAATTAATTTAGTAAAAAATATTGGTTTATATTGATATTACCAGTTTAACCAATCAGAATAAAGAATTAATATAACATAATTAAAATTTGAAAAAGCATTTATTAAACTTATAACAAAACTTTATTTATAAAATTTCATTAATACAGCCCTTAAATCATTAATTATAATATATTATTGTAAAAGCCTGAAGTAATTCTTTACTAAAGTTTTATTTATTTTTATTTAAAATTTTGTTATATACAAAAAAGCTTTGCTCTATACTGCAAAAAAATATTGACAACCAAATATAATCTAATATAATTTTACTTAATAAAGATAACTAATAAAAAACCTTAGTTCAAAATTTATTTAAAATTTGAAACTCAATTGTAACAAAATTAAGATTACAATAAAATACTTATTTTTGAAGTAAATTAGTTAAAGAATTTAATAATTTATAAATATAAAAATATAATAAAATATTATAATTAATAGTAAAAAATGCAATAAAATAAGAATTAAAGATTTATGCTTTTTGAAATAAAAGACATATAAGATAATTACTAATATGATTAACAAACTTATTATAAGCAGTCTGATATGCAAATTAAAATAAATCTAATTGTATATTAAGTTTGAAAAATAAATCAGATATTAGTTGAATTAAAATTATCAAAAACCTTTTTGCATTAATTACATTTTTTAATTGTTTAATATAACTTTTGATAAATAAAAAAATAGACAAAATATTTAGTCTAAAAAATCCAATTATATACAAATTAATGATCATAATTTTTAATAAATACCAAATATATATATATGTCTGTAATCTATATCTGTAATCTTGTTAATTAGTGAAAATTTATATATATATATATATATATATATTTTCCTTTAGCAGCCTTGCCATAAACCTTTATTAAGATTCTTGTATATAAATTACATACATTTTTAACTTAAGATATTGATCTGACATCCTCTGGCTACTTTTTTGAGTGCCCAGAGGTGGTCTGCCACACCGGTTGGGGTTGTACCCAGATCTGGGGGCTATACCAAACTAGCCAGAAAGGCCATATGTAAATGGCCTCTTTCTACTATCTATAAATTTTGTAATTGAGC
>CAJVQA010004455.1:0-17552 GCA_910591915.1 Cetraspora pellucida
GTTTCTTGTTAGAGGGTTTCTGCATAAGATAATTTTTCTTTAGCTTTGTTATTATCTTTGCTAGGTTTTGGATTAAAAAAAAGATTATCTTTAAGCTTTTTAAAGAATTTAAATTTGATTTTAAATTTTTCTTGGAGGATTTTTTAGGCTTGTGGATAGATTATAGTTTTGTATGCTTCAAGAATTTCTGGTATAGAAATCATTGGTTGTTTGAGAATATAGAAATAAATAATCACTCAGGTAAGGAAATATGTATTAACTGGTTTTGTTGTAATTTTGTTAATGGCCTAGTGTTCATTAAAATTATTAATTTTATTATTCTTAGCAGCAGCTCTGAGAAAGATATGAAAATAGGAATAGAAATAGAAACTATGACGTTTAGGGTTTTTAACAGTATTATTGTTGTCAGAGAAGTAAGTTTCTGCTTCATTAGCAAGTTTGTAAAGCAAAGATAAAGGTGTAATGTTTTGAAAAGTAGCATAATGTTTTTGGTCTTTTACAAAAATAGAAAAATCAAGATCTGGTTGAGTCCATTTGACTAAGTTATTGTTTAATAGAGTAGCTGGAAATTTTTTAAAAGATAAATCGAAGAAGCTAGTAGACAAGTTTTCAAAGTTGTGTTCAATATCAAGAGGAAGAATGGTGCATGGATTATCTTTGCTATATGTACAGGTATAGATATGAAATAGAGCAGCCTTGGTACAAAGTAATAATTGTTCTCTAAAAGAGTCAATTAAAGTTATTTTAAAATCTAAAGGCAGTAGTCTCTTGCATGATTCTGCAAGTTTAGTAGCAATTTTATATTTGATATAATTAAAGGTTTTAGTTTTATTAATGTTGGTAAATTGTTTTTTGTAATTAGCAAAGAAGGGTTTAAACCATGTTTCAAGATCAGGTTTGTATTTTTTGAGAGAGAAAATATAAAAGGTTTGTTGAAATTTTTGTTTGGGAATATTAAGTAAGATATTGATATTGTATTTTTTATCATTTTGTATTTTAAATAAAGGTTGATTAATAGCATCTTCACTAATAAAATAGTGAAGTAAAAAACATATTGGTAGAATGTTGACTGTTTTGGAGAATTTAGCAAGGTCAATTGTTTGATATTCATTCTATAAATAAAGATGAATTCTTGCCAGATTAATTGCCACTTGAAAGTAATTTTGTAAAGTATAGAGAGGAATTGATTAGTGTAGGAAAAGTATTTTAGCATAGTTAAGTTTAGTAAAAAGAGTTGTAGTAAATTTATGAAGGAGCATTTTAAGAGTTGAGTGTAAAATGTCAAAGGGTATGATAATTGAGTTGTTAATAGTAGAGTTATGTTGATAAATAATATCTGTAAGAAACTTAGATTGTGCACTGGCGAGAGTTTTAATAAAATATTTAAAACTCCATTTAGATACTTGTTCAGATTCAGTTGCAGGTTTGATGATTTTTCCTGATACAAAGTTGATAAGATGAGGTTTAAGAAAATCAAAAATTTGTTGTGATAATAGTGTATTGAAGTTAGTAAATAGTTCTAATTCAGTTGTAATTAGATATTTTTGGGTTCAGTCAAGAAGATTTTCTTTTGTTTATTGTGAAATTTTTATTTTTTGTTGAGTAGATCATTTTTTCTTAAGAAGTTAAAAAAATTATTTAAAGATTTGGATTTTTTCTCCTTTTTTGATAAGTGCAAATTTAGTAATGAAGAAAGCTGATCATTGTTGTTAGTTAAAAAATTTAGTTTGAATTGATGGTTTTAATTTAAGATTAAAAATACAGCTAGGGTAAGTAGAGTATCCACATAGAATTTTAGCAGTAGGATCAAGAGAATGATTGTTATTAGTTAGAAAAACATATAAAATATTTGATTTGTGACAGATAATACAGATATGAGTATGTTGTGTATGAGCTTTAATAGCTATAATATTAGATACAAGGTCTGTAATAGTTGAAGAAATAGCAACAGATAAGTTATTATAATTAAATAAAAATGAAGGAATTTTGCTCATGGGGAATTGAGGGATAGTATCATTGGTTTTTTTTGAATTGGTTTGGATTTATGTCCATAGAAGTAGCAGAACCAGAAGTTGGAAGAGGTATTGCAGATCTTGAAGGAAGTTGGTAATAACGAGATATAAACAGAGTATGATAAGTTTTGCAGAGATATTGGATGACAGTAGGTTGATAAGATGCTTTAAAGTAGTGAATCTTGTTTTTTTTATTGCATTCAGTTGGGTGCACAGCAAATTGAATAAGTTTAATTTGTTATAGTTTATTTTCTTTAGTCATGACATCAAAGCAGTTACCATATTTAGCCAAAAAGTAATCTAAATCATATTGATCTGGATCTTGATTAATTAATATAGGCATGATTGCTTTAAAAATGAAAACAAATTTGATATTAAGATTTTTGAGACCGGTAGGATTACAATGATATAGGGTGTGACAAATAAGGGGGTGACAAATAAGGAATGTGATAAGTAATGGATATGACAATTAGAGGGATGTGACAAACACAGAGTATAACAAATAGAAGAGTATTACAAAAAGTATGTGACACTTTGCAGATCTATTTGTAAGTCAAGATTGATGTTAAACAAAAAAGTTGTGTAAGATTGTAAAAGTACAAATTTGTAATTAATAAATTGTGTAATATAGATTAGTAATCCTGTTTTGGGCAGGTTTGAATGGGGTAAACCAAAGGCAGCCCCCCAAAAAATAAAAAAAATAAAAATTTGCAAAAAATAAAAAAAAATTTTACAAGAGAGTTTAAGCGTATTTTGCCAGTAAGTTGATCAGTTTTAGGCCGTTTTTGATAAATTTTATATCGAAATAAAGCTATTAATGAGCTCTTTCTTTTTGTTCTAAGATATAAGAGTTGTTTGATTAGTAAAATTTTAAGATAACTTAAATAGAAGTGTTTTTATATTTAATAAAAATATCTCAGTAAATAAGAGGTTCAGAGATATATAATTAGGCTGTCTAAGTATAAAATTATGTTAGGAACAACTTTACTTAGGCGTCTAAAGGTAGTTTATTTAATAAAATATTGAATAATAATCAAATGTTTGCAGCAGAATTTGGTACAAGTAATCATCGGAAAGAGTTAATAATTTGCATTATAATAATATAATTAGCTAGTATTATAGATAAAAGCCTTATTAATTTTTATACTATAATAATAACACAGCACAAGAAATTCTTTACAGATATATGCAATATCCAAGAAGGAAGTATAGCTTCTGTTAGACATTATCAAAAAACTATACCCTTCTCTGAGGCAGTTTAGGAAAGGTAATGCAATACTAATAACTTTACTTTATTTTACTAAGAGAGATGAACTTTGTCTATAGAAATTGTTCTAAAGAAAGAGTATCAATACAGTTTATAGTCAAATGCTATTTATTAAAGTAATAACAAAAAGGGCTATTTTTAGATTTCTGTTCTTAAAGAATCTCAGAATATGTTTACAATATTAAAAAAAAGAGAAATGTCTGTTACTTAATCATACTTGAAAAATTTAGTAGGGTTTATATATCTGTAAGCTAAATAGCTAAAAGGCCAAGTGACTAAGTGATTAAGTAACTAAGCATTAATCATTAAGTGACTAAGTAATTAAATGACTAAATAACTAATTGATTACTAAGTAACTAGAAGGTTCTAGCAACTAATAACTAATGATTACTAAGCAACTAATTACTAAACAACTAAATAACTAAGTGGCTAAGTACTAAGCAACTAAGCAACTAAATAACTAAGCAATTAGGGTGGTATTATTTATCACCTGATTTTTTTTTATCAGAGAGGTACTCCCCTTCCTCTTTTTTAATATATATTTGATTAGGTTCTTTATATTAAATTTTAATTTTTTTACCTCCCTCCCTTTCTAAAAAATCAGGTAATAAATAATACTACTCTTACTAATTGATCAGAAAGTTCTAGCAACTACTAGTAATAATAATAATAATACAATAACAATAAAATACTAATACTAAATAATAATAATAAAATAATAATAATAACTAATAACAAAGCTCTTTCCACTGATCACTTGTATACAAAAACTAACAAAAGCAATTTAAAAGGTTTCATAAAAACAACTATTTTATTTAACCCTATAGGCTTAAGGAAAAAGATAAAGCTTGTGCTAAAAATATAGCAAGTTGAAAAGCAAGTAACTAGGTTACTTAGTAGTAGAGATAGAAACAAAAAACACTTTACTTGAAACTTAGAAAAGTAAATTGGAGAAATTCATTATGACTTGAAAATGTAAATCTGTTGATCACTACAATATGTAAACAAATAAACAAAACAAATACATGTTCAGATAAGTGCACATATAAATCTAATTAGGATAGTAAACAGCATATAATATAAAAAATTTAAGAACAAGCAAGAAATAAGTAGGAAATACTAATAACAAGCCAAAAGAATAAACATTGCACAAAGCCAAAAAGAAAGTCTAATGTTGACTTATATCAAAAAAGTATACTTGGCAGTAAATAGTATATACAACAAAGGGTTCTTCAATCAAGCAAGCAAAAATTATGCAATATCAGATAGAGAAGATAAGATCATTGCTATGTTAACAAAACAAAACCTAACAGAAGTTGCTCTACTTTATATTACAAGAAAAATAATTATACAAGCAGAAAAAGAACTGTCAGAAAAAAAATTAGTATAAGTAAACAGAATAAAAATGAGTTGATAAAAGAGATTACAACAAGACAAATGCAAAGTAAAGAAAAAGAAGTACAATAGCAAGTTTTAATAGTAAACAAAAACCAAAAAAAAGCATATATAGCAACACAAAAGATCGAAAATAAGAAAACAAATAGAAGAAATACACAAGATAATACAAAAAACTTACAGAAAACAGTAAGTATTAAGGTAAGTCAAGCAAGTACTAAACAAGAAGAAAGTAGCACATTTACTAACAAAAAAGATGTAAAAGAACAAGAAAAGCAAGAACAGAAAAACACTAAGACATATAGAAGAAACTTAGAACTGAGCTCAGGAATAGAAATAACAGAAGAACAAATAACAAAGGAATTACAACTAGAAAAAGAAATTGACATAATTGAAGTACCTCTGAAAAAAAGCATCTAGGCATCTAGTAAAAGAAGTTGCAACCAAAACAACAGCTTAATTGCCAATATACTAGCATACAATATGTCAGAAAAGATAAAGAAAGAACATATAAATTTATTAGATGATCACTAAGAAACAACTCATATGTTAAAGACATTAAAGAAGTTTTCAAGAAAGAAAACTTATGAATAGAAGTAGACTTTGATTGTGAATATAAAAGAAATAATGTGATACAAAGAATTAGCAGAAAAGAAAGTAATTGGTACAAAATAATACTAAAAGAAAAGAAAGAAGATAAAAAAGAAAAATATAAAAGAATAGACAAGGAAGATCAGCAAGAGAAAAGCAACTCATTAAGATTAGAAAAAAAGTCAAATGAAAGTCAATATGAAACAGATAAGAAATACAAAAACAGAAATTATATAATAATATAGAACTTACCAACAGATATAAACAAGAAAGAACTAGAATATATCTGTAGGAGATTTGAGAAAGTATATATAGTAGAGATCAAGAAATCTAAGCACAGAGCTCTAGTAATAGTAAAGTTGAAAAGAACAAACATAAAAGATATTCTATGGGCTATACCAGTTAATAACAATAAACTAGTATGAATAACAGTAGGAAAAGAAGATCACAAAGCAAAAAAAGGTTAGAGAAAATATATAGCAAAGTTAACAGAACTATCTAAAAACACTTCAGAAGTTTTACTTCTTCAATGTTTAAGAAGTAAAGGAGTGAAGTCAGTTCACATATCACCAAACAGAAATGAAAATCAGAAAAGAACAGCTATAAGTAGGATATCTATTTTTATTTGTAGTTGTTGTTTTAATAAATTCTCTTAAATAATAGTTACTTGGCTACTTAGTTGCTTAGTTCACAGATATATAAACTCTGCTAAATTTTAGTTATGTTTGTGACTAAGAAAGACATGAAGATGGCCCAATCAAAACCAATTATGTTTAATAACTTCAGACTATATTGGATAAATAAAGAGAAAAAAGAAATAAAAAGAAGAGAAAGCATAGTAGAAAAAAGAGAAAGAAGTTAGAATAGATTCAATCAAACATCAGATATAAAAGATAGCAAAAGCAGAAAAAGAAAACAGAAAAATAAAATATACTTAAATAAGATGGGAAAAAGAAAAAATATCAAAACTATGAATTAAAAAACAGAAAAAAGAAGAGGTGCCTATAACCAAAAGTCAAAAGACCAAACAAGATATAAGCAGAAAGAAAACACATATATAGAAGAAATGTTAGATCGAATCTGAAAAAGATTAAAAAAACTAGAAGAAGCAAAAAAGTTGTCAGGAGGGGGTTCTGCCAACTGCTCCTAAAGTTGCCATGGTTGAACCAATAGAAATGAACAAGGAGCTTGAAGAATTTCTGCAAAAAAAAAGAGAAATATTTGAAGAAAAAACAGTACCTTTTTGACTAAAAAGAGAAAAAAGCAGAAAAGAAAAAGAAAAAAAAAATGTGCAAAAACAGAACAGAATAAACTAAAAGAAAAATAAAAAAAAGGTAGAAAAAAAATTAAAATAGCATATCATAATATTAATAGACTCAAAACCAAAGAATAAAAACTTAATAGTCTGCTAGGCTAGGCAGAAGAAGAAGAAATCATGATACTAGAGATCACAGAAATAAAACTTACAGAAAAAAAAGAAAAATTCTTAACACAGACTACAAATAGAAAATATGCAGGATTTTGGTCAAGTGTAGCAAAAGACAAAAAGAAAAGATCTGATATAGGCATTATAGTCAATAAGCAATAGAAAAAGCATATAGGTGTAGTCAAAAAGATAAACAAATATATGATAGAGCTTATACTATACTTCAAACAATTGAAGTTAGTAGTTATAAGAGTTTATATACCATCAGGTAACAAGGCAATAGGAAGAAGCATTTAACAAAAAATAGTAAAAATAGTTACCAAAAAGAAGAGACAAACACAAATAGTTATTTTGAATAACTTTAATCATATAGCAAATAACATCTTAGACAGACAACATTCACAAGTAGCAAATTTTAAAAGGCTGCTAATATTTAATTAGATGAAGAAACAGAATTTTAGTAATACATACAGAGATATACACTTAACAAGCCAAGAGTTCACATGGTCAAATAGAGAAGCAACAACAAGAATTAACTACATATAGGTATTAGAAAAGTTGGTCACAGGTATACAGAAGGCAGAAATCAAAGATACAAAAGGAATTACAGAAAGCAATCATAAGATAACAAAAACAGAAATATGGATTAAACATATGATAACAAAAAACAGCAAAGCTGAAATTAAAAGGAAAAGTCAATTGAAAACAATATATTTATATGATCAAGCAAAAAAAAAAAACTAGGAAAAGTATACACAAGAACTGCAGAAATAATTAGAAGTCAAAAAGGTGCTAAAGAACATCTAAAGAAAAAAACAAGATGTAAGAAAAAGAATAAATAGTATAAATAACATATAGGATGTATTAGAAGAAGCAATAATTACAGCAGCAAGCAAGCACTTGTCTAAGAAAAAGATATATAATACAATAACAAATAGAAGAAATAGTCAAAAGAAGCAATATCAAGAAAAGAACATTGTAGAACTGCAATGATTAATTAAACTTATAAAAACAAAAGAAGACCAAAAAGTAATGAAAGAAAAAAAAATAGAAATAAATAAAAAATTACAAAAGATAGGAAAAAAAGAAGATGCAAAACTGCCATAAATATACAGACAATAGGCAAGTGCCTAGATAGAAGATATAAAAAGTTGGCAAAAACTGTTACAGAAAAAAAAAATGGTGAGAACAAGACCAAAAAAGACAAATAGAAGAAAATATAGATAAAAAATGTAAAATAATTAAAACAGATTAAGAAAAAATGATAGTCAGCCTTTTAAACAAACCATATAAGAAGATAATACTTAACAGATATATTGAACAAAAAGAAGAACTAATGAACTTAACAGTAGAACCAGTGTTAGTTAAGGCTAGTGTAGCAAAACACTACAAAAAACAATCTAAAAGAAGAGATGCAAAATAGAAGAAATATTAGAAAGATAAAAAAAAATTTACAAGCTACAAGAACACATTAAAGAGAAATAGTATATAGAAGTTGAAGAAAATATCAAAGAAAAGAAATAGGAAGAAGTATTTAAAGAGCTTAAAGCAGAAACAGCTTTAGGCATATCTGGTATAAGCTACATACTAATCAAGTAAGCAAAAAAGAAAACATAAGAAATCTTTAGAGCCTTTGCTGATCTTTGTTTAGAAGTAGAAGAAATACCAACTAAGTAAAAAATCACACAAGTTTATCCAATACCAAAAAACATAAAATAGGAATATAGCTTAAACAACATTCATCCAATAGCCCTAATTGAAACATTTAGAAAAGTAGTAACAAAGGTAATAACAAAAAGGCTCATCAAGGTGTTTATAAGGAGAGAAGTACTTAAAGGACAAAATTATGCAGGCCTATCAGAAAATTCAACAGAGCAGCCAGTGCATATTATAAACATGATAATGGAAGAAGCAAGAGAAAAAAACAAAAAAATATGAATACTTTTGCAAAATATAAAAAAAGCATTTGACTTAGTTTCACTCAAGAGTCTTAAAATAGCACTGCAAAAAGTTAAAGTTCCTAAAAAAACAATAAAATATATTTTAAATCTCTTTTATAAAAGACAATTAAAAATAATTACAGCTTATAGCCTAACAGAAGAAGTAACAGCAAGGAATGGAATAGACCAAGGAGAAGTAATATCATTATTAATATGGCACCTCTTCTATGATCCACTATTAGAAAGAGTACAAGAAGACAAAAATCTAGGATATACAGTTGAGTAACAAATTAAAGAAGGAATGCAATGCAATAATGTCACAAGATTCCACCAAGCAGCAATTGCATATACAGATAATACAACATGGATCACAAACAGCAAAGACCAGCTATTAAAGATCTTAGAAAAAGCTAAGAAGTTTTTCAAGATGAATAATATAGAAATTAATGAATCAAAATCAAAGCTCTTAGTAATGAACACAAAGGTCAAAAGAGAAGAAAAAGAAATAGGTTTTGGCAAAAGCAAAGTAAAAGAAGAACCAAGGATCAAAATTGTCTGTTCATTAGGAATATGGCTAAATAACAGAATGTGAGAAGTATTAGTTAAAAAGAAGGCTAAAGAGATAGTTAGTTAGATAATAAAGAATTTTAAATACAAAAAGATAACAACAAGCCAGATCATATATATAAACAACATGATAATAATTCCAAAACTAAGCTATATGCTCCAGCTAACAAAAATTTCAGAAAAAGGAATACATTAAATACATCAACCAATAATGTGTTTAGCAAAACAAAAAAGCAATTTATAAAGAACATTAGAAAATTGCATAATAGAATATAAAGATCTTAGTAGGTATAGAATACTACAACAAGAGCTAGTAATGAAGTAAATGAGCAGCTTATTGTCAAGATTAAACAGACAAGATAGTCTAGGTCAGTTAACGAAGCTAAGATTAATACAAGGTTGTCAAAGAGCAGGCTTGACAAAAGACATTTGGAAGTTAGAAGAAATATCAGCTAATAAAGCATGTTGAAAAAACAACTTAGCTTACTTGACAATAACAAAAGCAAGAGAGCTAAGAATAAATATAAAAACAAAAAATAACTTATAGAGAATATTTGGACATGATACCAAGCTATGTGAGCTGTTAGAAACATGGTTATGAAAAAAGAGTAAAACAGAAATAAGTAAAACAGCCTAATTTATCTAAATCAACTGCTCAATATCAAAAACGAGAAGCTAATCATATAGCAACAATTCAAAAACTATTGCAGACAGTCAAGCAAAAAGAAAAAAACAGAATGGTTCAAAGAAATAGAGTCCAAAGTGCTTAAAGAGCCAACAAGTAGAGAAATTAAAGAGCAATTTAAAACAAACAAACATAATACTCAGGCAATAAAAATAGAATGAAAGACTATATTAAAAAATAAAAGGAAGAAAAAATAGATAATATACAGCACACAAGACAGCAAACAACTAGAAAAGATAGTAAAGAAAAAAAAAAAAGGTCTTGTTAGAACATTGGCAAATGCTAAGTAAGAAAAGTAAAATAGCAACAGAAATTAGCCAATGTGATGGTTGTACAGAAGAAGAAGAACAGAAAGAAAAAAGTTGTTAGTAATGGATAAGAATAAACAATAAAATCAGAGTAATCTCTAACACATCAATAGAAAAAAGTAACAATAAGATTAAGATAGCTATAGACCAGTTGATAGGAAAAGTAGAAACAGAAAAGCTAAAAGATAGTGAGCAAAAACTTGAAGAACTAATAATAATAGAAAAGTTAGAAATAGAAATAATCAAGCAACAAAAATTAAATAAGAATGTTAATCAAGAAATTCTGAAGATATTAAGAAAAAACCTTTTGAGAAACAAAAACAAATATACTATATATATGGATGTTGCTACAAATCTAAAGTCTAGAGAAGAAACATAAGACAGAAACATGGATATAGGATAGATCTAAATAAACAAAACACAAGAGTGACCAGAAGAAAAAGCATCATTAGGACTAGAAGGATGGATGACATCAACAATAGCAGAACTAGTAGCAATTTGAGCAGCAATCTTAACAATACTGAAAGAAAGACAAGTAGAAATATATACAGACAGTAATGCTGCAATAAGGAGTATTAGTAGAAGTTTAGAGCAAATAGATAGAATGAAAATCTTTAAAAAAAAAAATGCAATATGAATAATGAAGATTATAAACCTTATTAAAATAAAGAGAATACAGTTAGAGTTAGTGAAAATTAAAAGTTATAGTAAGAACAAGTAGAATAACAAAGCTAATAGCCTTGCAAAGAAGAGAACAATAAGTGAAAAAGTAGTATAAATAGAAAAAGTTAGTTGCAAAGAAACAGAGTACTGCCTAGAATGAGAAAACAAACAAACTGACATACTAGCAAGATTGTTATGCAAGTTGGTAACAAATGTAAAATTAGGAGCAGAATAAAGAAAAACAAATGCAATTAGAAAGTTAGAACCAAGAATAGAAGTTATGATTTATAACTGAATGCAATTGTAGAAAAAGCTAAAAAAAACTAAAGGAGTACATTGTACAACAAGAAGAAGTAGTACAAGATATGCATTCATAAAGTGTATAATAGATAAACTTCTGACCTTAGAAGAACTTAATAGAAGAAGACCAGATATATATATAACAACAGAGTGCTAAGTATATTAAGACAAAGTTAAAGAAACACAATCACATTTAGCATCATGCAAAGGACAACAAAGCCTCTGGAAATAAATTCAAAAAGTGTTGATTGCAACAGCCTAGAAAGAATTGAAAGAAGAGAAGAAGACATGCATTTTTTCATATATGCTATATACAGCACTCTTCAGAAAGGTAAAAGCAGATGAAATAGAAATGAGAGAAGCCTTAATTAAAGGCCTAATTCTGAAAAAGACACAAGACAGACTAACACAGCTTCTAAGTACAAAGGCAAGATAGCATTTTATAGAGACAGTAGCAAAGAAAGCATGAGATACATTTTATAAATAAGTTTGAAGGACACAATGTGAAAAGATTAATGAATAAAAGAAAAAAGAAGGCATAACAGTCAAAATGAAAAAGAAAGAAGTAAAAAAGAAAGGAAAGATGAATTAGCAAAAAGTCAAAGAAGAAAAAGAATGAGCAAAAAAAAAAAGAATAGAATTAATGAAGAAATTAGAAAAGCAATGTTGGGACTTGTCATGAAAAGAAGAAAACCCTTTCATTATAAACTTTAAGTAGTCAAACAAGTAGCCTACTTCTGTTTGAAGTAGTGTGACAGGTTGCACTTAGGTACTCTTTAGATGGCCAAGTGATGCTAGACTTAGTTGTTAGGTAAATATATAATTGCAAAAGTAATTTCAAGAGTCTTAATAAAGTACTAGCATAATTGCTTAAGAAAAAAAAAATAATAATAATAATAACTAATAATAATAAAATAATAATAATTTATTCTATACTATTTTTGTTTTCTTTAAGAATTTACTTTATAAATTCTATGTTCTAATCAATTCAAGGAGTTGGGTATACTTATCATCCAGCAACTTAATAATATGTGTTGCAGTCATATACTTCAACTGTAAGGTTATTTCTTTTGGCTGTAACTTAAGAACTTCATATATTCTAAGAGCATTTTTCTAAGTATCTTTGCTCTTTTTGTTACTTGAACATTCTGAATAAGGTCTTTAATTTCTGAAGAATTGTTAAACTTTGAGATTATTTGTTCCAAGTAGTAGTAAGCTTCAATTTTCTTGTTGAGGTTATGTCGAATATGTTCAGAATAAATAAGAACTTTAAGATTTAATTAACTTGTTCTTTTCATGTTTCTTCAGAAAAAAAATTAGTTATATTTCAAGTTGTTGGTACTGGTGTCTGTTTCAAGTTATTTATTATTTGAGTTAGATGGTTAGTATTATCATTTTTCAACTCAAAAGATGCTTT
This sequence comes from Cetraspora pellucida, assembly GCA_910591915.1. Classification (NCBI taxonomy): domain Eukaryota; kingdom Fungi; phylum Glomeromycota; class Glomeromycetes; order Diversisporales; family Gigasporaceae; genus Cetraspora; species Cetraspora pellucida. The sequence continues at coordinate 12,572 of CAJVQA010004455.1, forward strand.
ACTAAGTGGAGTTTTAATTAAAGAAGATTGTATTTTTTCTAATTGTAGAAATTAATTAATATTAAATTCTACAGAGGCTTCTATTATAGAGTTAAAGTTGATAACTTTTTCTGATTCTTTATCACTTCAAAGAATAATATTTTAAGATGATATATTTAAGTGATTTTGAGATGTGAGGTCCTGTTTTCAGATTTGAAGAAAGTTGTTTAAAGTGATTACTGTTTCTGATTATAATTTTAAGAATTTCATTTTTAGAAAAATTTTGTATGATTCAAGAATGTTTATATAAATTTTTAAGTATTACAATCTTTAAATAAATTGTAATATTGAAAAATTTGTATAATATTTTTGTTTTTTCTTCTGGTTTTAGAAATTTTTTCAGAAATTCCAGTTATTTGATAAGAACAAGAGGTTCCCAAGTTTGTTTTTCATAATATTTAGCAAAACAATTACTAATAGTATTTTTGCAATATTTTTTTTTGTCATTATAAAGTTTATAGGCATTATTGTTTAATTTTTCTTAAATAATAAAGGGTCCAGTTTTTTTATATTCAAATTTAGCTAATCAAAAATGTTTTATATCCTTTCTAATTATTCATACTTTGTTACTAATTTTGAATATTTCATAATGGATTTTGGCATCAAAGTATTCTTTCTGTTTCTGTTATAACTTATTAGTCTTTTTTTTTGCATTATTCTGCAATTTAGGTAGCTTGTTAATAAGCTCAAACACTCAGTGCAATATGCTATCTTGTAAGTTATACATTGTTTTTTCATAGAGTTTAACAGATAGTAAAGCTTTAATTAGAAGAATAGCTTGTTGTTCATATACAAGCTAAAAGAGAGTATATCCAGTTGTAGCATGCTTCTTTGTTTAATAAGCAAGCAGTACAGCAGGTATATGTAAGTCCTAGTTATTATTTTCTTTTATTTTAGCAAATGATTTACATAAGGTTCAGTTAAAACATTCAATTATTTCATTTGTCTGTAGGTAGTATGATAAAGTAAACTTATGTTTAATAAGAAACTTTTCATATACAATGCAAACAGTTTCGCTAATAAAATTTTTTCCTTGATCAGAAAGAATAATCTTAGGTGTTTTATGTCAACAAATAATTTTTTTGAAAATAAATTGAGCTAAGGTATTTGCTTCAGCATCAGGCACAGCATAAGCTTCTGGTTATTTTGTTAAATAGTTAGTAGTAACAATAATATATTAATTATTTTGTTTAGTAATTAGTAGTAATCCTACTAAGTTAATTTCAATTTGTTCAAAAGCTTATTCTATTTGGATAGAATAAAAAGGTTCAGTTTATTTGCCTTTTAGTCTCTTTTGACATTCTTCATATGTTTTAACATATTCTTGTACATCTTAATACATTTGGTTCCAATAATATCATTCAGCTATTTTATAATACATAACATTTGTTTCTAAGTGTTCTGCAATAAGATGCTTATATATTATATACAAAACAAATTCTATTTTATTTTATTTAATAACACAAAGAGAATACTGAGAGTTCTTTTTATTTTTCTTATATAATAGTCTTTTTTTAATAATAAAATGTTTAATACAATGTTGTATTTGTTTAATTTGTTCCTAGGATAGAAAGTCAGATAATTTGTCTGATTCTATATAATTATATAATTATAATAGAGGTCCAAATTCATAAAAAAGAGTTTTGATATGAGGTTTGTGTCTGAAATCAAGATAAAGCATCTACATTGGAGTGAACTTTTCCTGATTTATGAATAATTTCAAAGTTATAAGGCTGGAGTTTTAGAATTCATCTTTCTAAGTGTTTTTTAGATTTAGCAGATTGTAACTACTTAAGAGCAGAGTGGTCAGTAATAAGGATGAATTTGGCAGTTCCAAAATATTTATAAAAATGTTCAATAGTCCATATAACTGCAGCACATTCAAGTTTAGTGACACTATAATTAACTTCTTCTTTAGTTAAACTTTTACTTGTATAGGCTACAAAATGTTCTTTTCTGTTTCTATTTAATTGACTAAGAGTAGCTCCAAATTTATGATAAGAGGTATTAGTAGCTAAGATAAATAGTTTATCAAAGTCAGAATACTTTAATATAGAAGCTGTGATCAGTTTCTGTTTCAATTCTTCAAAAGCTTCTTGTTGTAGTTTATTCTATATATAAGAAGTTTCTTTATATAATAGCTAATTTAAAGACTATAGTATTTTAGAGAAGTTATGAATGAACTGTCGATAGTAACCTACTAATTCTAAGAATAAATGTAGTTGGATTATATTATTAGATGGTTAAATTTTCTGAACAGCTTTTATCTTTTGAGAGTCAGGTGTTATTCCAATAGAGGTAACTATATGTTCTAAGAATAGTAAATTTTGCATCAAAAAGTTACAATTTTCTAAGTTTAATTATAAATCAGCTTTTCTGATTTTAATAAAGGTTTGTCATAAATGTTCTAAATGTTCATTAAAGATCTTAGAGTATACTATAATATCATCAAGGTAGACTACTACAAATTTTTATGCAATTTCTTAGTATACTCTATCTATTAATCATTAAAAGGTCAAAATGTATTACATAGTTTAAAAAGCATTATATTAAACTTGTAAATACCATATCGAGTTACAAAAGCAGTCTTATCTTTATTTGTAGAGTGCATAGCAACTTGCCAATATTCACTTGTAAGATCAAATGTAGAGAACCACTTGGATTTTTTTAAGGTATTAAGCATTTCATTAATGCAAGATAAAAAATAGACATCTTTATTAGTAATATTATTAAGTTTATGATAGTCAATACAGAATCATAATTTGCCATTTTTCTTTTGAACTAATACAACTAGTAAGGTCCAGGGGCTAAAGAAGAGTCATATAAGTTCACTATCAAGTATTCATTGAATTTTTTCTTTAATAAATGTCTGTTTTGAAGAAGAAGAATAAGGTTAAAATTAAATAAAAGGCTCTTCTTCGATATAGATTCAATAAGTTACAAGATCAGTATGTTCTAATTCTGTTGTATCTTATGCAAAAAGATCTGAGAACTCTATTAGCATCTGGCTAAATTGTTTTTCTTATTTAGCATCTAAGAGTCTAATATTTAATTTAAATAGTTCTGGACTAATACTATATTCTTTATAAGAAATCATAGTATTGATTATAAAAACTTAATGCATATTGTCTGGTTTAACAGATAGTTTTTCATCTTGTCTGAGATGGTCTAAAATTTGACTTTTCTTATTCTTGAGCAAAAGAAGTATATTATTGTTAAGTGGTCTGAGCATCTGGTTAGAATACTTGTAGAAGGGTTTAGGTAAATCTCTTTAACTTTTTTACTTTCTGTTGGAGCTGTAAAATAAGTTGGTTCTGAGTTTCTACTTGTTGTTATAATTGTGCGACTTGTGGTTGCAAGGGGTCTGGTTCTGGTAAAGTTGCATTAGTGAAGCTAAGCAGAGGATTTACTGATTTTGGTATAAGAGGCTCATAAATAGAAACTAGTAGAGGAGCACAATCCTGGCAATATCCTTAATAGGTATCTAATTCATTTTGATGCTTAACATGTAAGCATTTTTTGCAAAGATCAACAGAAATACTAAACTGTTGATAAAGATTAGCTATAGCAAGCTGATGGTCAAATTCTAAATAGCTAATATCAAAAGACTCAGCCAAGGTCTGTTGAAGAAGTTGCTCTTCTTCTTCATTAAGAACAGCTTGTTCAGCTTATAGGATAAGGTTCATTTCTTCATAGGTCCAGAGTCGATTAATTTGATCATTTACTTAAGGTTCCAATGCTTTAGTAATAATAAGATCTGTTTCTTGCAAATAGACTTTGGCAAGATGAAAGATATGAGTCTGGTTCATTTCATACTAAGATTTAGCACTTCTGGTTAACTCAGTATAGTGTCTAATTCATGTTCACAGATTATAGTTAGAGTTGTAGAGAACATCTATATTAGCTTTGTAAGCATATAAGTATTCAAGTTTGTAGAACTATAATTCTTCTGTAATACTTTCTAAATTATGTATTCTGTTTCTAGATTCAATATATTTGTATAATTTACATTTAATTAAGGTTTCACATTCATCACCTTGAGTGTAATAGTACTAGCTTCTGGGGTCATTATAATCAAGACTTTGATGAAAGTCAACATAGCAACCTTTATAAACAAGAACTTTATTCAATTTATTATTTTTTTTTATTTATATAATATCAAGTAGGAAAAATAGTAATACATGGGTATATCAATTAGATATAAATGTATAAATGAAATATTCCTAAACTACACTATTGTTGCTATATAAGGGTGAGTTAATAGAAACCAAGCAAATTTTTTCTAAGTAAATTTTTTTTAAAGTTTAAACTAAAATATCTTAACAATTATTTAACCAAACTTGATAAAAATTTTTTTATTTTAATTTTATATAGTTATAGAATTAAAAGAAAAAAAAATTCATCAAAGTTGGTTTGATAGTTGTTGAGATATTTTAATTTAAAATTTTAAAAAAACTTACTAAAAATAATTTGCTTGGTTTCTATTGACTCATTTTTATATATATAATGATATCTAGCATAATATTAATCTTTAATTTTTTGTTTTAGTTAAATCTACTATTGTAATCATTAACTACAGAAGAGAGTAAAAGGAACCCTTAAGATTATTTTAATTTAGTAAAAGCAGATATATATAGTAAAATTTTGAGAAAGAGTTTTAAGAATAAATTAGTCTATATTGGTGTTGAATGCAAATATATTGTTATTAGAATTAGAAAGTTGTATAATTAGTAAACAGGCATTATTTTTCCTTTTAGTAAGAGCAGTAATTTCTCATACTGATTCTCATTCATGTTGTTTAGTATTACAAGTTTGCCAGATAATAAGATTGAACCAGTTGAGTAAAGTGTTAGATAAAAAGATAGGAAAGTTGTTAGTTTTTTTAGAATTAGTTGAAGTTGTTTATATTGATCAAGTGTAATTGTGTCTTGAATAAGTAAAA
>CAJVQA010004456.1:0-17552 GCA_910591915.1 Cetraspora pellucida
TATGCCTATAGAGCACTGAGAAGTACCAAGCTCAATAACAGAACCATCAGTATAAAATAAGATAGTAGTTAGATTATAATTAGAATTGGCAATAAACTGTAAACTGTCAATAAGTTGGCATGATTAAAAGATGCAAGGTAGTTGTTGTAGATTAATTGTTAATGAAAGAGAAGATGGGATATATAAAGAAAGTTGAATAGCTACAGAGTATACAATATCAAAAAAGTTGGCATGTAGGTTAAGAGTTTTGTCAAGGTTAATATGACAAAGTAATTTAGTAGCCAAATTTGTAGAAACAAAGATAGTGCATTTGTTAATGATTGTATTAGAATTAAGATGGCAACATAGGCATATAGTAGTAGTAGAGAAAGAAGTAGAATAAGGATTAGTAAACTGAGGCTAAAATGAACAGTATCAGTGAGTGATGAGAGTAAGGTTTGTAGAGCTGTTATGCCTTCTGGTCTTGACAACAATGATTTGATTGTTAAGAACAATAAGTAATCAAAGCTTGGTATTAGAGTTGAAGTGGCCAGTAGTATAGGAAAAATAGTTTAATTGAGGTAGGTTAAAATGGTCATATAATGTACATTGATAGGAATAACTAGTAGTAATATCTTCAAGAGTAGTAAACCATTGAGATATAACACCTTTAGGAAGTTTGTTTAGTCTAGAAGAAATATGATGCCAATGTAATAAATATAAGTTGTCATAGGTGGTAAGTTGGTCAAGAAAGAGAAGTTTATGGTATCTAAGTTGTTTTTTGAAGATAGGATATTTAGGATGAGAGAAGAAAAGAGATTTCAAAGAGATAGTTCCTTCATGTAAAGTGTAAGGAATATTATAAGTTGGATTAATTGAGAATATCTAACCAATATGTTTAATAAGCTATACAATTTTAAACTTTGTAGTTAAGTGGTTAGAACCATCAATAATTGAATTGGGATGAGAGAAAATACTGATTGGAGACTAGAGATTGTTTTGTAATTGTTGAATTCGAATACGAGTAGATGTGCCTAATAGGTCAGGATTATTAAGTCATTTAAGGAGATTAGTAATATAGTGTTGTAATTGGATGTCTCAAATATGTTTGATATTATAAATTTGTAGATGTAAGAGTGTACTAGAAGGTATTGTACAGCAAAGTTTGGCCTTAAGTTTAACAAGGCCAATATGCTAAGTGAAAATTTTGTTACAAGTTGATTGATTGATTACAATATTTTGAAGTTGGTATTCAAGAATGGGAATAATCACTATGTTAATAATATAGTGAGTATGTAAGTCAGTAATACATTTGGTTTTAGTAATTTGAATTAATTCAGAAGATAAAGAAATAAGTAGTTTAGTTTGTTTAGATTATTTGATGTTCAAAGTAAATCAACAAACTAAAAATTTGAAAGGTATTTTAGAAAAGTGTAGAGAAAGAAGATAGTTATTATAAGAGATAGGTGTATAATAAGATGGAGGATTGTTGGTGACCAGAATGAATTTTGAAAGGTTAACTTGAAATATTGGCTATAGTATAAAAATATTTAGCTATAAATAATATATGTGATAGTTCAGATTGTAATGAAGCAATCCAAAGAATATCATTCATATAAGCCAAAACAGAGCATTTTTTTTGTAATAAGTTGGAAGTTTGAAGTTTGAGATTAGTGGTCCAAGAGGATTGTAATTTGTAACCAAGAGTGTTTGAGTATATATAGGAAATAAGTGGATCATAGTAGATATGCCATAGCAAAAGAGTAATAGTTTCACCTTGGTCAATGCTATTGTGAACTAGATAGGATGAAGTTAGGCCAAGATTAGTTATAACTTAATTGTGGCAGTCAGTGAGAAGGTCAGAGAGGATGTTAATAGTAGATGAAGGAAGTAAGAGGCAGGAAAGTATATGTTTAAAGAGAGTAAAGTTGACAGAATCATAAGCTTTACTCATATCTTGTGAGAGTAACCAAATGTTCTTATAATTGCAAGATGCATCTTCAATAAGGTTGTTAAAAATATGGATAGAGATTGAGGTACTGTTGTTGGGAAGAGCAACATAATTAAAAGATGAAAGAATAGGATAGGTTGAAAATACAGAGCTAAGTCAGTTGGTAAGAATTTTTATATAGAGCTTGTAAATGTGTTCAACAAGACTAATAGGTTAAGTAAGGTTAAGGTCACTATCAAAAATGTTTCATTTAGGAATAAGATAAATGCAACTGTGTTTCTATTGTTTGGAAATTCTGTTCTCAATAAGGCAATGGTTGAAGAGAGCAATAATAGCAAAAATGAATAGAGGCCTAATATGTTTAAGCATTTTATAACTAATGCCTGTAGGACCACAGACTTTGTTATTAGGTAGTTGGGAGAGGGTTCTTAAAAGTTCATCATTAGTAATAGGAGAATTAAGCGAATGATACCAAGTTGGATTAATGTGAGAGGATAGAAGGTAGTGTTGTTGCCAAAAATTATTAAAAAAAGTTAATTGATAGGTTTATGTACAGTTCAATTTTGAAAGTGGAATCAAATATGTCATTTAATGATTGGTGGGTCAGTAATAAGCTCTTGGGGAAGTTTTATATTAGTTAAGTGGACAGGTTGGTAGTAACTATTAAGAATACTGTTGATAGCTTTAGTAGAATATGTTGTAAGGTTAACACATCTTTTGTCAGTAGTTTGGTTAATTTGTTGTCAAAGTAGGAGGGAGTTTTCAAGATGGTAAGTATGAAAAAGTTGTTTTCAGGTTGAGTGAGCATATTGGAGCCAAGTTTGAATAGAGGTTGAATCAGTGAAGATAAGTAATGAAAGGTTACATTGTGACTGTTTGTTAATTTAAGAGATGTTTTAATTGATATAGGAGGTATTAGAATGTTGAGTAAGTTTTTTAACAAGTTTAATAATGTGACCAAGATTTTTAAGAGATAGATGTAATAGAGTACTGTGAGAGGAGTATTGATAGTTGTAGCTATGTTTGCAAGAAACTTTGTTAGAAATAGTGTAGATAGCAGAGTAGATAATAAAGTATTAAATTTTGTGCCAAGTGGTTTCAATACTTTTATCAGTTTCATTATTAATAGGAGTTTTGTTTAGTAAAAGTTGTTGGAATAAGGTGTTTACAAAGAATTCCCAGTCCTTTGTAGACATAGCCTTGTAATCAAAGATATAGCAACTGATATCAGTATGTTTACATAAGGGTTTGCTATAGGCATGTGGGAATGTTCATATGGAAGAAAGAATTAGGTGATCACTGGAGATCAAGGTTTGGCTGTTATCAAGACTATAAGAAGAAGAAATTGTATGTTAAATTGGTCAGTCAAAATGTGTCAATACGACTACTACTAGTATTGTTAGACCAGATGAAATGTTTGTTGTTAAAATAAGCCCCAATATCATACATATTGATGTTGTTAAGAAAGTTAATAAGTTTGTATTTAGAAAAAAAATTGTGAGTATTATTTTGTGTATTAAAGTCCTCAAGAATAATAGAGTGAATATTAAGTTAAGATGCTTTTTGAATCTAGTTGATAACAGTGTTTTGAGTTTAATTACGAGTAGAGATGTCAGTTGATGACAGGTATACTGAGATGATGTGGAGCTTGATATTACTTTAAAAAAAAATATCAAGTACTATAGCACCTTCAGGATTAGTATAAATACTGTGAATATGAGGTTTAAGATGATTGTGAATCATGATAGCAGTGCCTTCGATGGAAATAGAAGAGTTAGACCAATAGTAAATAAAGAAGTTATTATTATAAAAGAAGAGGTTAGTTTTGTCAGATATTTTAATTTTTGTAATGCTTGCAATAGATATATTATGGTTAAGACAATAGTCTTGCCAGGCTTCTCTCTTGGTACGTTTATTGAAGCCTCTAATATTATATGTGGCAATGTTAAGATGAAGATAGTGTGAGGTTGGGTTAAGTAAAGTTGAAGAGGAATTACAATTAGAAGGAGTTGAATAATAATTGTTAAGAAATAAGTTGGGTATAATAGAAATTGAATTAAAGAAGTTAGATCTAATAGATAGATTGTAAAATAAAGAAAGGAGATGTGGAACAATAATAATATGATCTGGTAAAAAGTGTCATTAGAAAGGTATATGTGGATTTTATTATAAGATGAATTAACAGAAAATGTAATACTAGATACAGTTTTGTTATTGCTATATTTATCAATATGTTGAATAAGAGTTTGAATAGTTTGACCATAAGGAAGAAGTGGTACATTGTAGTAGTTAAGGAATTTGTTAAAGCATGTATGAAAATCATAGAAGATTAAAGATGTTGTAAATGATCTTTCAAAATTGTCTTCTACAGACTCGATCACTATATGCTCAGCTCTCATAGCTGTGCAAGGTACCATAGTCTGCCCTGTACATTGGGTCTGACCATCATTATTTTGGTCTTCCACATAAATAAGCTTGCCCACCTGCCTACTTGTATCATTTTCCTTATTAACTACAATGGTTGTATCTTTTAATAAGATGGTGGCTGCTTTAATGTTATTTGTTAATATTATTTGTAGAAGACAAAGAATTTAAAAAGGAGATTGTAAAAAAAGTGAGTCAAGAATTGAAACTGGTTGAATGTCAAGGTTGAATTTTTTTGCTAAAAATTTTTCAGCTGCTGGGTTAGCAGTATCATTAAAATATTTAACAATTTGTAAATAAATAGATTTTTGATTTTTGACTACATCAAAATAGGTGATAATTTGAATGAGAAATTTGGTATTAATAATGTTTTTTGTAAGAAGATTAATTGCCTTCTCCTTGGAAAGAGACTGTATGTTGTGATTTTCAGCAGCATTTTGATAGTATAAGAAGAGGTAGCAATAAAAGTAGTAATTACAGCATTTTGGGTTGGTTTTAACTTTATTTTGTGTGCATACAAAGTCTTCAGCTTGGTTAGCTAATTTGTCCAAAGCTTTGGTAGAGATAGGTTGATCAAGTAAGGTAACATGTTCTTTGTTTTTATAAAATAGTGTAGTATTAAGAGTTAGGTGAATCCATACTTCATCATTTTGAGAAGAAAATAATGAATGAAATTTGTTTAGGATGTTATTGAAAAGCTTGGTACTGTCATGAAGTTTTTTATCATTAAGATATTTACATGACTTGTTTTCACAAGTAAGACAATGAAAATTAGCAACTCGAGATACTTCTTCACATTATTCATAAAGCAAGTTAGGTTTTTGAAATATATATAATTCAGAAAAATGTTTGAATAATTGAAGGATAAAATGTTGTCAGAATTGAATTCTAAGAGAAATATAAACTTTCTTTTTATCAATGTTAGAAGAGAATTGTCAGCTATAAGGTGGAAAGTAAGTTTCAAACCAGAAATTAAAATAATTAAGAGAGTTTTTAAATAAGGGAATGCAGAATCTCTCAAGGAAAAGTGTTTTAGAATCATTAAAAAGAAGTTTAATATTAAATCTAACATCAGATTGAATAGTAAGATATTTTTGTTGAAGATCAGTAGTTTGTATAAAAGATTCAATTTTGAATCTTTTAGGTCTAAGCTTTAGATCTTCAGTAAATTTTTGATAATCGATTGATTGGTAGTTATTAGATAAGAAGAAATGAAGCCATGCAAGATGGAGACAAAGTTGAAGATGATTGTGAACAGTATATAGAGGAACAGTAACTAGTGAGACAAAAATTTCAAGGTAATTAAGTTTGGTAAAAAGGATAGTTGTAAATTTGAGAATAAGATTTTTAAGAGTAGATTCGAGAAGATCAAAGAGAATAGTAATGCTTTTGCCAATATTGGGATTACTATTAAGATGAGATCAGTTAAGAATTCAGACCATTGCCTAGTCATAATGTGGATGATATAGTAGAATAAAACTTTAAGTGCAGGTTGAGTAGCAGTAGCTTACTTGATTTTCTTACCAGAATAAAAATCATAGAGAAATTTTTTGAGAAAAATAAAAAGTTGAAGAGAGAATAGAGTTTGTAGTTTTTTATTAGATTGCATTTCTTCAATAATAGGAAATTTTGCAACCTAGTCATATGTGGGATTAGATTTTGGCTTGGTGATACTAAAATAGGATTGAGAAAGAGATTTGTTTGAAGTATTGTTGGATTGATTAGAGTTGTTAGAATTGTTAGAATTTGGATTAGAGTTATTGAGAATAACAAGAATTGGAGGTTAATTAGGAACAGGATTGGTGTTAGTAGCTGTAGAGAAGAAAAAATCAATAAGATTAGAAGCAGTTTGAGAGTTTTGGTAAAAAGAGGCAATGGGAGAATTAGTAGTTTGTGAAGTTTCATTTAGAATATTTTGGAAAGTTTGTGTAAGATTTTTCTTAGTTTGAAATAAGCTGGCTTTATGTTGAGATGAAGCAGTCATATAAGCAAGATGATAAACTTCATTATTCTTTGTGACATATTTTTCATTAGAATATTAATGCTCATTTATTTGGTGTAATCAATTGGAAGAGAGCATTTAGGGCTGGTATAGTAGTAAATGTCAGGTGTAGGAGATGAAGGGACACTGTCAGTTGAAGAGGAGAGATTGGTCATAAGTTGTTAAATTGATCTGTTTAGATTTTTTTTTGAGTTGCTGTTAACATGAACTGTAGTAAGTTCAGTAACTTGGATATGGTTAGTATTGGTAGGTGAGGTGAATTTAGTGTGATATTTGTCACAGAGACAAGTAATCACAGAAGTGGAAGAAGGAACTTGAAAGAAGTAAATAATTTTGTTAGTCTAAGGTTTTTAGTTAAGCAAACAGTAGGTTTGACTTTAGGAGGGATTGGATGAGAATTGTTATTACTTTCTTCTTCATAGAAGGCAATTCCAAAACTGTTAGGAAAGTTTTGGTAGAAATAGTCAAGATCTGCTGTATCCAGCTCTTGATTGGTTAATGTAGACATTTTTAGGATATGAATGAGTAAATAGGTAATATAATAATAACTTAGAAAATTTTTCTAATTTAAAATTGTGATCAAATAATTAATTTGTAAGAGTAGTGATTATAAACAGGGATTGTATACTTGAAAAGTCACTGGAATAACACAGGGTGTAACTAGAATGGTTGGGATTACTGATATGACTCAGGTATTATACACAAATAAAATTTGCAGCACAAACTGTTATGTATAATTAATAAGAATCAAATATAGAAATAATTAAGTTGTGTTGAATAAATTTCTATTTATAGATAGGTTATAGAAAATTTTTGTATAAATTAATAAAATATGGATTGAGAAATGATAATATGGTTATACTAAAAATGTGTAAGAAAGAAAGGAGGCAGGTAGGAACAAAAATAGAAGAAGAAAAAAGTTTTACAAGAAAATAAAAGAGAAATTTTGTTATAATTAAGACAATATTAGGTCAAAATTCTTCATTTAGACTTGTTTTGACTAGACAAATGTGTATTACAATTTTAATTAAGAGTAAAAGATATGTTATTATAGTAGAAACTGCAAAAAAAAATTAATTATTAAAACTGAGACCAAAGGTCAGCAATACAGTTTTCTCAATGAGGTTAAAAGCTAAAAATATGATATTTGTAGCATATATGTAGAATTTAGAGCTGAACAAGTTTACTTAAGACACCAGGATAGAGTGTCTTAGTAAAATAAATAAATATAAGCGTTTTTTGATAAACAGATTTTTTAATTAATTTTTGTACAATGAATTTGCAGAAAGAGTTTTTTTTTTTTTTTTCTTCTTTAGGTACATTTTTACCTGTTATTTAAAATATATGAACATATAAAGAGACAAACAAATAGGCATGTATAAATATAGACAGAATAAACACTAAGTATTACAAACTGCATATAATTATAAACAAACTAAGAAATAGTATAGAATATAATCAAATAATAATACAAATAAAATTAGAAGAGTTTATAATACAAAAATTAATAAGTAAAAGAATAGAAACAGAATTAAAGCTTATAGACAGCAAAGAATTAAAGCAAGAACTAACAAATAAAAATAACTATATCAATATAAGAAATATAGTAGCAATAATATTATAAAAACAGATTTAATATAAATAGTAATACTAAGAAAAATTTATAAAGCAATAATTAAAACAGATATAAAAGATCCAACAAGTATAGAAAGATAGACAGAAGAGATATATTACATAAGCTAATATCTATTAGCAGTACAAAATATGAGAAGTAAAAAAATTTAAACAATATTAATAAAAAAGAAATTATTACATCAGAAATATATATAGAAAAAATAAAACAAAAGACTGAAGCAATAAATATAATAATAAAAAGAAAGAGCTATAACAAAATACAAGTATAAAAGAAAAAAAAAGACAAAGAAGAAGAAGAGATAAAGAAGTTATAGTTATAAAAGTAATAAGTATAGTAATTAAAAAAGCAATAGCAAACAACTATATAAAAGAAAAAATTAGAACAATAAAGATAAATATAATACAACAAGACTATAAAAACATAATCACAGCAATTAGAAACTAAAAATAAATTAAAAAGAATGAAAAAGAAGAAATTTATAAAGCTGAATAATAGAAGGACAAAAGTAATGTTATAAAAACATTACTAGAACAAAGCATCTTATTAATTTCAAACAGAGATTGTAGTAGTGAAAAAACATATGTAGCAAAAATACCAGCATATAATATATCAGATAGATTATAAAAAAAAAGAACAAAATTTGTCAAAAAATTACTAATTTTTAACAAATATGTTAAAATATTAAAGAAATGTTTAAAAGAGATAATATTTGAATTATTGTTATATTTAATTACAAATATGACAAAAAAACAATTAGCAAAATTTAAAGAAAATATAATAACTGATTTAGAATGATTTTAGATATAGATAACTCAAAAAAAGATAAGATTAAGAAGAGATAAAGATTAAAGCAGAAAGATGAATTAGTAGAAAATAAAAAGAAAACTAGAACAGAAGATAAGACCTTTATTTAAGAAAAAAGAAATATAGACAAAGAAAGTAAAGAAAATACAGTAATGTTAATAATATAGAATTTGACAAAAGATATCAGAATATAAACTTAAAAACTTAATAAGAAAGATAAGTAAGGTAACAGAATGCAAGATCAAAAGAAGTATATACAGAACAATAGCAGTAATAAAAATAAATAAAGAAGATGAGTAATTATTTCTATAAATAGTTTCTCTAAGAAATAGAAAGTTAGCAAAAATGACAACAGGTGAAGAAGAAAAGAAAAAGAAAAAAATAAATTTATTGTAAAATTAAAAGGAATACCAAAAGAAATCTCTGAACTAATTCTATTATGAAAACTCAAAATCAGAAAGACAATGTCAGTATATATTTTACTAAACAAATAAAGAAGACCAAGAAGTTATACAGTAGTATCATTCAAAAGTCAAGCAGATATAAATATAACTACTAAAAAAAAGCTCTAATACAACAGAGTCTTGATATTCTGAGAAGTTAAAACAAGAAGAATTAATAAAGAATTTTATAAAAATGGTAACAAGATATAAAAGATACAAAAAAAAGAAGAGATAGCAAAATATGTAGCATTATAGATCCAAAGCATAACATATAAAAAGTGTCATAACACAAACACATTTGTATTATATTTTCGTTGCACTAAGATACAAATTTAGGCATGCGGTGCGACTAACAAAAAATTACCAATTACGTTTTTGATATAATCTTCATATTGTTTATGCAAAGGCATCAAAAAGATAATTTTTGGTCAAATGCATCAAAAAATAATTTTTGTATCACTTTGCATATAAAATAAATAATTATTGCTTAACTAATTATAAATACTATAAATTAAATATAATACTTGTAGAAATTTCTACAGAATCATTAGATTTACTAGATAAAGCATCTAATATCATTATAAAATGGTTAATTTTGATAAACAATTTAATTTAATTTTAAAATAAAAATCTTTAATACCTTTAATTGCATCTGATATTTTTCGTTTGTTAATAGCTTTACTAGTATACATAAAGTCAGAATGTTTCGATGAAATAATCGGCAATTCTTTTGCCATTTGATCTGCTTCTGAGAATTGCTTTTTAATAGTTAAATCATTTAAAGAGTTATAATTAAATAAATTTATATTATCTGAATTATCATCTAAATCATTTGCATTATCTGGACCGTCATCTAACTTATTTGCATCATTTGAACCGTCATAATCTAAATTGTTGGCATCATTTGAAGTTTCCATAATGTTATTCCATTCTTGAAGCATATAATACACATCCCTAGCATTAGGTCGTTTCTGTGGATCAGAATCCATGCATTTTTTAGCAATTTCAATATAGCAATCCGGAGTTCTAGAAGCAAATCCAGGCCGCAATCCATTAATAATATTGATTGCGAGATATTCGTCCAATTCATAATCATCAAAAGGTCTTTGTCCAGTTGACATCTCTGACATGATGACTCCGAATCCGTAAATATCAGCAGCTTTTGTAAACTTTTGACCTGATAGAACCTCAGGAGCGACATAAGGAATAACTCCATAAATATCACTTTTTGAGCCATTTTCGTTTTCATCATCCTTTTTTGACAGTCCTAGATCTGAGATGTAAGATTGCATATTTTTACTAGTGTCACTTCCATCTTCTAAAATATTACCGCTGTGAAAATCTGCATGAATATATCCTGCTTTATGAATTTCAGATAAATCGCGAGAAATATCTCTAAGTATTTTTAATTTAATTTGCCAGGTAAGATCGCGAAAGTTTTTTTTTAAAAACTTGTGAAGACTTCCATTATCAGCATATTGAAATACCATCAAATATTCTTTATTTTTACTGTTCTGCGTTAATCCGTATACTTTAAGTTTACTACCATACCAGGTACATTTCATATGATTTTCAAACTTAATTAAATAAATTAAATAAACATAATGAGTTAGTTTAATAATTGCTGAATAATAAATTTAACTTACTTCTTTTAAAGAATCAGACAAGGTCTTGAGTGCAACGATGCTGGATGGTTCACGTACTCTTACATAATTAAAATCATTGCCGTCAATTTTTCGTATACCATCCAACCAAATTGCCGAATATACGGTGCTAAATCCTCCTTTGCCAATTTCTTTAATATCAGATAATCTATCAAATGGAATCCATTCAATTGCACCTTCATATCTATAGGTTCTAAGTTGCAACGCTTTCAGGCAATCGTCAATATCCTTACTTCTACTTGTCCACCTTGTTATTATGTCAGGGTCACATGATAGACACCATGCTGGCCGCGTGTTATCTTCATTACAATGTGCACATTTTCCGTATTTAGAGTAGCTTTATAACAACAATATATAGTAATAGTATTTTATTTCATCTGCTAATGCCATTTCAAACTATATAAAATGTAAATAATTTTTGTACTTACCGACTAAATTAATGCGTATGAAATGATTTGAATGGTATTGTGTAATGATTGATCTGTGAACCTGTTTTCAATTTCAAATAAATGTTTTTTTTTTATACTTACCGACTATATTAACGCGAATTTAAATGATTTGAAGGTATTACGTAATAATAAGTAAGAATTTACGTTCTTGATTATGAACTTATTTTGATTCCCAGATGTTCTTTATACTCACTCACTGAATGAATGATTAATGCGAATAACATAATTTGAAGGGTATTACCAATAGCAATGGTAAATAAGTATTTATGTTCTTGATTTGTGAACGTTTTTTTTAATTCCAATGGTTAATAAATTTTCTTTATACTCACAAGCTGAATGAATGATTAATGCGAATGAAATGATTTGAAGGGTATTACATAATAGTAATAGTTAATAAGTATTTATGTTCTTGTTCTGTGAATTTGCTTTGCTGTTTTAATTCCAATAGTTAATAAATGATCTTTATACTCACGAACTGAATGAATGATTAATATGAGTTAAATGATTTGAGAGGTATTACATAATAGTAATGGTAAATAAGTATTTATGTTCTTGATTTGTGAACTTGCTTTGCTGTTTTTAATTTCAATGATTAATAAATGTTCTTTATACTTACTGGCTAAATTAATGCGAATGAAATGATTTGAAGGATATTACGTAATATTATATAAGTATGATGTTTTTGGTTTGTGAACTTGGTTTTAACTCTAATTATTAATAAATATTCTTTATACTTACAGACTAAATCAATTCAAGTGAAATGAATGATATTATGTAATGGTAAATAAGTATTATGCTCTTGATTTGTGAACTTGGTTTTAATTTCAACAATTAATAAATATTCTTTATACTCACACACTGAATGAATGATCAATGCAATGAAATGATTTGAAGTAAGGTTAATAAGTATTTATGTTTTTGATTTGTGAATTTTTTTAATTCCAATTATTAATAAATTTTCTTTATACTCACGAACTGAATGAATGTTTAATGTGAAAAAAATGGTTTGAAAGGCATTATATAATGGTAAATAAGCGTGGCAGCTTATGCTGAGAATTTGACCTATTTTATTTGAAATTTTTTTCATAGTTAGGTTAGGGTTAGTATTATTAATAAAAAAGTATATGTAGATTTTTTGGTAGATATTATATATTTAAATAGGTACCCCAAATCTCGGCATAAGCCACCACAATAAGTATTTATGTTTTTTGATTTGTGAACTTGTTTATAATTCCAATAATTAATCAATGTTCTTTATACTCACGGACTAAATTAATACAAATAATATACTTATGAGCTTAAATAGATAATATCTAGATTAATAGATTTATTTATATTTACTCTCTGAAAATTAAAATTGGATGATTAAAATTATATAGAATATTTCTAATTTAAAAATTTAAAATAATATAAATCAAAATAGCATACTTATTAATCCACATCGACTTATGATAATTATTTTCCACACCGATTCCGTAATTGTAACAAATGGCAGTTTTCCGAATTCCCATGGAATTACCCGCTTTAGCTGACTTAAGATAATATGAAAATGCTTTGTCTTTATCTTTTTCAACTCCAATTCCTAAATAATAGCAATATCCGACTTGATACATTCCGTTGGAATTATTCATCTCTGCAGATTTTTGATAATAAACGAATGCTTTGCTTTCATCCTTTTCAATTCCAATTCCGTGTTCATAGCAATAACCAAGCAAATAAATTCCGTTAGGATCATTTATATCTGCCAATTTTTGACAACTATTAAAATTCAATTTACTATTTTCCATTTTGATTTATGAAAAAAAAAACCAGTAATAATCCAACCAACATGCTGACAATATTGCTATATTTTACTTATAGTGTGGTTATACAATATTTTAAATTGAACCGGTGCAGTGTTGCACAGCATTCAGCCCAGGGATGTTAAATGACCAGTCATGCGACGAACAATATCAGACATGCTTATTATTAATCATTTCGACAATATTATTCTTATAATTATTTTAATAATTACTTATATAGTGTCGCGGGTGGATTAACGATCACCATAACGAACACAGAATCCAAAAGAAGAGACGAATTGTCGCTAGACAAAAACGTTCCTCGACAGCCGGGCCGGCCGGGGTCAATCCATATCACTGCTTAAAATACCTAATTAAACGTTATAAAAAATTTCTTGTTTTGAGCTAATTTAAGCTTTAATACTAACCTAACTCAAGATGGATAATACTTTGAAATAATTTGCGTTAGATAATTGGTTATTATTTTTACAAATACATATAATTTTATATCCTTTCTAGGGCAGCTGCTTTACATAGCTATCTTATTTAATAAATTTAATACATTAAAGAGATCGAAAAATTGATCTGTTGTGCTATGTCGTTAGCGCAGAATTTCCATGGTACTGTACGTATGCTCAACTTTCACAATGTACGAAAAAAAATAATGCTGAAATATGTTTTCTGTTGCACTAAATTATAATTTATGCAAATAAATTTTTTCCGGAATTTACTTGTCGTTTTAGCGTTGATAAGAGGTTCTCAGAAATATTACAAGTGTTTTGGCATAATTCTAAACCATCGTGTAATATTCCATAATCAGTATATACCATTTAGGTTATTTATTTATTTTTGTGCTTCGTTATACAAACAAAAAACCGGGATATACTTAATATAACGATAAAAAATTTTGGTTTAAATTGGAAATTTCTATAATGATATCGATATGGGTAACTAACTTGGTAATTCCCATTTTGGAAAGATCTTTCAAATTCTTAAATACAAATCTTGACACAAAACCATATTTCATAAAATTATACCTTAACAAACAAACAATTCGTTTTCTGAAAATAATAAAAGATGAAAAAAAAAGAAAAAGTAGGCATCAAAATGCTTAAATCTGAAAAGAACATTACTAATAATAACGATGTGTCTTTAAACTATACTGAGCCATCTTCTGAAGAACCTTTACTGTGCCCGTTTAAAACAAAATCCTCAACTCCAAGCATTATATCTCCAAGCATTATATCTCCAAGCATTATATCTCCAAGCATTATATCTCCAAGCATTATATCTCCAAGCATTATATCTCCAAGCATTATATATTCAAGCATTGGATCTCCAAGCCCTAAATCTCCGAGCACTAGATCTCTAAGCATTAAATCTCCAAGCATTATATCTGGAGTATCGTCCTCTTCAGAAAGTGTTAATTCTAGAATAATGTTTTCAGGAAATGATAAGTTCAGAACATTTTCACATGACAGTTATTTGCCTACGAATAACCCGTTGAATAATATTGAAAATCGTGTCCAGCAGTTGGAAGAACTGTTAAAAAATAAAGATGAACAGTTAAATGAGCAAGCTGAAATTATAAACCAAATGTTGAGTAACAAATTTAAAAAATCAATACACAGACGGAATATTTTAAAATCAAAAATATTTAAATCATGTAAATTAAAATTTTATTTTTGTTTTATTTTATTTCATGTCAAAATTTTATAAATGCTTTTCATATTAAAAAGTATATGAATGTGGCAAATAAAAATGAAATCTTGTATAATATAAAATAACAAGCTACCGAAAAATAAAAGCTTTATAAATGCTTTCATATTAAAAAGGTTATGAAATCTATTTAATATGGCAGATTAAAATGAAAATTTGTATAATATAAAATTGACAAGCTACCGAAAAATGAAAATTTTAGTGTGTTTTTTTTAGAGTTAAGGGACAACTTTAGGGGTAGAATTTATAATAAACATGTATAAATGGAGTGGGTTTTAAGAGGTTAAATAAAAACTCCAAAATCATTTTAATCCAATTTCACTATGACCCGCGACATTTCATATTGTGTTGTCAACTTCAAATTTTCGCATAAAATTTTATGATCGCAAGAACCGATCATAAATTTTCAATAGCATGTGGTAAAATTTCCTTAGTTCACATCTATAAAAGGCATCAAGTTGTTAAGCGGTAGTTGCTGTAGTTTGTTATGAAGCGTATTGAGCTTTTTTAATGCGTGTAACCGTAGCTAATGACAAGCGAATCGACAAGACTCATAAGAATCTTAAGCTGTAATAACCAAATGAATAAATAAATATGCGAATCAAATTATTTGTTTTATGAGATTTATAAATGTATTTTTGATTGAGGATTTAAATTTTAATGTCATCAGTTTAATAAAAAAAATTCTTTATAAAATTATTAGACAACTTGATATAAATTATAATTAAACTTGAATTGATTCTATATAGACATAGCTTCACTTTTGATCAAACTTGTTAATTATATTTTCAATTCTTTAGTCTAAATTTCATCTGTAACAAATAGCAAAGTGTCGAATAAGAATTAAATGGATCATAAATGATAGATATTAAGGTTTTCTAAAATTTCACTATGTTTATGTCGAAGTTGCAATTGAATTCGTTAAACAAATGCAAAATTAATGGATGGCATGATATTTCATTGCTGTTTAATCCACTAATTTCAGATTTGATCAATAGGTTCATTGTTACGAAAATACCGAGGACAAGTGTGTTATTTGAATAACGATTATTAGATTTATTGTAAGGTTAAGCTAACTATAAAATATTTATAACATCAACAATTAGAAATTTGGGATTAAGAAGTTAGGTGACAGGGATGAATAACCCCTTCCTATTTGTGATATTACTTGTGTGTATGTGTCGGGATAATCACGTATTATGTCCTCCAATTGGCTAATTTCCTTTGTTGGACTTGTATTACTCTCACGTCACGCCCAAACTACCAAAACCGGAAATTCTTTAATAGGAAATTACCGACTTTAATGACAATATTAATATGTTTATATTTACTTTGAACCACCCAAAACTGATATGCATGGCGTACAGTATCAGGCACCAGAAACCTTATAAACTATATGCGTATTAGATTTATATAGTAGGAACGGATAGTTTTAATCGGCTCTAAATTCATTAGGAGGTTCAACAGCATTACAATACTGACACAAGTATCATAAAAGAATTTTCGAATATAATTTAAGAATGCACGTAACTTTAATTGCGTTAAATTGATAATATATCTGGTTTTCATAAACACATTAATAATGTAAAGAAAAAAACTTTGTTATACTCTTTTAACTCAATTAAATGCATTTTATTATTAGCAACACAAAATTTTGTAAACTTTTAAAATTCCTATGTAAAATATTAAATTATTTATGGCCTTCTGTTTTTTTTGATTTTATTGAAATTTGCTACCATGTTATTTGATATATTTTTTTGCATGTACTGTAATTTTCACGTGATAAATCAGGTTATATTTGTTGCATCTATAGTACGTAGTGATCTTAAATTAGATCTTCATGCATTAATTTGTAATTTTAGCCAGGGCACTACTTTAGATATATCGATATAAAGTAGCTACTTTTAGATAAATCGCTACTTCAGATGCGACATATTCAAGATAAATAAGGAAATACCCAAAAAGGACAAATATGTGGTGCATTTTTCAGTATCGGTATTAACAAATTAGATTGAACTGGTTTTATTTAATCCATGCTTTAAAACATTTATATAAACGAAGGTTGTTCATCACTACCTGTTATATCATTCCTCTGTAGAATCAATTCTGGCACCATTACAAATAAACATAAAGTTTAGGGTCCGGAATTTTTGAAGGCTGTAAAAATTGTGTTTCGCAATTGTGCACAAGCCGAAATCAGTATGTATGATAACGATAAACCCACTTTCGGCAGATTGGTTCCATTTGTACCTTACACGTGCTGCTGCCAGTCGGAGGTCTTTAAAGTCAGTGGAATCGGGCCTACTGGCTGGGCCAGGGTCTGATTCCACCTGACTTTAAAGACTTCCGACTGGCAGCAGCACGTGTAAGGTACAAATGGAACCAATCTGCCGAAAATGGGTTTATCGTTATCATACATACTGATTTCGGCTTGTGCACAATTGCGAAACACAATTTTTACAGCCTTCAAAAATTCCAAACTCGTACGGGATACCGATTCCGAACCCTATATAAAATATTGTACGTACATATACTTTTAACGTTAATACGTAATTACTTGTTTTGTAAATAAATTTTAAATTGGAAATTACTTTATTTACCATTGCCTATTTTTTTCAGAAACTTCTATAGAATATGTACTTCATTTAATATTTATATATATGGAGTATGGTCATTCTACGTTTTACTCAAATCATGGAT
>CAJVQA010004457.1:0-17552 GCA_910591915.1 Cetraspora pellucida
CCTCAGCATTGACTTTACAGCATATTCCTAGTACTTTAGTATACCCCTGTTTCTGACCTCAGACTCCCAATTCAGATAGTCCAGTAGAACTATGACCTGTCCTTGGTACCCCAGGATCTGCCCCCAAGGTCCTTTTCCTTTAGTTTGAGTCTTCCGGTGGCCTGGTTGGTAGTACCCCTTATCTGAAGTTCTTGCCCGCCAGATTTCTTCCACATTGGTATCCATTTCTTAGGTCTAGCCTTTACAGTAGTACTGTCGAAGATCCATGTTACCTCTCTACTCGGGTCTTCCCAAGTGGGCTTCTGGTTATCCTAGTTTACGGATTTACATGGCCACAGATGCTTCATGATCTGCCAGTTATCTGATGTGACTGTGTTACAGGTACTGATCCCAACTGATCGATAGATAGCCATTGCTGTAATACCAGTTTCAAGGACTTATCTTGTGTTTGCACTGCCCAATGCTGGTTTGCATTTCTTTGTGTAACTTCAATATTGCACAAATGCCCGTATACACTGATATAACATAGGTGGTTTTTCAAATTTTCGCTGGCAGTAAGTTTTGAACTCCCAACCTACCACTTGGAGGGTTGACAACTTATTCACTTCACTAAGTCACCACACCCTTTAGCAACAATAATATATTAATTATTCTGTTTGGTAATTGATAAGAATTCTACTAAGTTAATTCCAATTCATTCAAAAGCTCATCCTATTTGAATAGGATGAAGAGGTTTAGTTTATTTGCCTTTTAGTCTTTTTTGCATTCTTCACATGTTCTAACATATTCTTGTATATTTCAATACATTTGGTTCTAATAATATTATTCAGCTATTTTATAGTACATAGTATCTGTTCCTAAGTGTTCTGTGGTAGGATGTTTATGCATTATATACAGAACAGGTTCTACTTCATTCCATTTAATAACACGAAAAGAGTACTAAGGGTTCTTTTTGTTTTTTTTGTATGATAGTCTTTTCTTAGTAATAAAATATCTAGCACAATATTGTATTTGTTTAATCTGTTTTTGGAATAAAGAGCCAGATAACTTGTCTGATTCTATATAATTATATAAATTATAATAGAGATACAAATTCATAAGGATAGGTTTTGGTACAAGGTTTGTGTCTGAAGTCGAGATAGGGCATCTATATTGGAGTAAACTCTTTCTGGTTTATGGATAATTTCAAAATTATAGAACTGAAGTTTTAGAATCCATCTTCTTAGGCATTTTTAAGGTTCAGTGGATTGTAACCACTTAAAAGCAGAGTGGTTAGTAATAAGAATAAACTTAGCAGTTCCAAGATACTTGTAAAAATGTTCAATAGCCTATACAACTGCAGCATATTCGAGTTCAGTTGCATCATAATTAACTTCTCTTTTGGTTAAGCTTTTATTAGCATAGGCTACAAGGTGTTTCTTTTTGTTTCTATCTGATTGACTAAGAGTAGCTCCAAATCTATGATAAGAGGCATCAGTAGCTAAAATGAATAATTTATTGAAGTCAGAATACTTTAATATAGGAGCTGTGGTCAGCCTTTGTTTCAATTTTTCAAAAGCTTCCTGTTGTAGTTCATCCTATATATAAGAGATTTCTTTATATAATAGCTAATTTAAGGCTGTGCTACTTTAGAGAAGTTATAAATGAACTGTCGATAGTAACTTATTAGTCCTAAGAATGAATGCAGTTGGGTTACATTATTAGGTAGTTGAATCTTCTGAACAGCTTTTATCTTTTGAGGTTCAGGTGCTATTCCAATAAAGGTAACTATATGTTCTAAAAATAGTAAAATTTGCATTTAAAAATTACAATTTCTAAATTTAATTGTAAATCAGCTTTTCTGATTCTAATAAAAGTTTGTTGTAAATGTTTTAAATATTCATCAAAGGTCTTGGAATATACTATAGTATCATCAAGATAGACTACTACAAATTTCCATGCAATGTCTTGATATACTCTATCTATTAATTATTGAAAGGTTGCAGGTGCATTATATAGTTCAAAAGGCATTATATTAAACTCATATATACCATATCAAGTTACAAACACAGTCTTTTCTCTATTTGTAGAATGCATAGCAACTTGCCAATATTTACTTGTGAGGTCAAGTGTAGAGAACTACTTGAATCCTTTTAGAGTATTAAGCATTTCATCAATGTGAGATAAGAGATAGACATCTTTCTTGGTAATATTATTAAGTTTATAATAATTAATACAGAATCATAATTTGCTATTTTTCTTTCAAACTAATACTATCAGTGAGGTTCAAAGACTAGAAGAGAGTTATATAAGCTCACTATCAAGCATTTGTTGAATTTCTTCTTTAATAAATGTTTGTTCTATAGGAGAAGAAGAATAAGATTGAAATCGAATAGAAGGTTCTTCTTCTGTATAGATTCAGTGAGTTACAAGGTTAGTGCATTCTAATTTTGTTGTATCTTATACAAAAAGATTTAAGAATTCCATCAGCAGCTGGCTGAATTGTTTTTCTTGTTTAGCATCTAAGGGTCCAATGTTCAATTTAGATGGTTCTGAACTAACACTATATTCTTTATAAGGAATCATAGTGTCTATTGTAAAAACTTGATGCACATTGTCTAGTTCAACAGATAGTTTTTCATCCTGCCTGGAATGATTTAAAAATTTGACTTTTTCTATTTCTGAGCAAGAGAAGTATATCATTGTTGAGTGTTCTGAACATCCTGTTAGAATACTTGTAAGAAGGTTTGTGTGAATTTTTCTAACTTTCTATCTTCTGTTGAAGCTATAGAATAAGTTAGTTCTGGGTTTTGACTTGTTGTTGTAGTTGTGCAACTTGTGGTTGCAATAGGTTTGATTTTGGTAGAGTTGTATTAGTAGAGCTGGGCAGAGGGTCTACTGGTTCTGATATAGGAAGCTTATAGATAAGAACTGGTGAAGAAGCACAGTTCTGGCAGTATCCTTGATAGGCATCTAACTCATCTTGGTGCTTAACATGTAAGCATTCTTTGCAAAGGTCAACAGAAGCACTAAACTATTAATGAAAATTAGCTATAGCAAGCTGATAGTCAAATTCTGAATGACTAATATCAAAAGACTCAGCCAATGTTTGTTAAAGGAGTTGCTCTTTTTCTTCATTAAGAACAGCTTGTTCAGCTTGTAGAATAAGATCCATTTCTTTATAGGTCCATGGTCAATTGATTTGGTTATTTATTTGAGGTTTCAATGCTTCAGTAATAGTAAGGAATGTTTTTTGCAAATAGACTTTAGCAAGATAGAAAATACGAGTCTAGTTCATTCATACTGAGATTCAGCACTTCTGGTTGACTTAGTGTAGTGTTTAATTTAGGTTTATAAGTTATAATTAGGGTTGTAGAGAACATCTGTACTGGCTTTGTAAGCATATAAATGTTCAAGTTCACAAAACCATAGTTCTTCTGTAATACTTTCTAAATTATGCATTCTGCTTCTAGGTTCAACATGTTTACATAATTTACATTCAACCAAGGTTCTACATCCATCACCTTGGGTGTAGTAGTACTAGCTTCAAGGATCATTATAATCAAGGCTTTGGTGGAAGTCAGTATAGCATCCTTTACAAACAAGAACTTTATCTAATTCTTGTAGGGTTTCTGATCTTTAGGAGTTTTTACAATGATAGCAATAATAGGTGTAACAATTGCTATAATAGTATTGTCTTTGGGCTTCAATTTCATTAGGATTGCATTCACATTAATAGGTTTGATTCTGGTGTTTAAGAGGAGCTAAGGGACAATTAACAGCAATGTGTCCTATTGAATTGCATTTATGACAAATATTTTCAGAGCATTGTCAATAGAGATGTTCAGGGCTTTGGCAATTCTTGCAAGTTTTTCTTTGAAGAGCTGTAGTTGACAGTAGATAGCAATATGTTCTTTGTGATAACATTAGTTGCAAGTATTTTGAGGGCAATTAGTAAAGAGGTGGTCAGAGGATTTACAGTTGCCACATACATGAGATAAGGCAGTTTGGGTTCATTGTTGAGGTTGGTAAATGGTCTATTCTTCATTGTCTGTTTCTAAGATAAGTTGAGCAGTATATGCTTCATGAGGTGTGAGAAATTTTTGCTCATAGAGGTCAAGCTTTTTTGGATCTGTTACTGTTGATTGGGCAGGTAAAGCATGATCACTTTCATAGATTGTTGGAACTGAGACCTTTTTGTTATTCTACTTGAATAAATAACAATCATTCTTCTAGTTATAACTGGCACCAACTTTCTTGGACTAGTCATTACCAAGAAGAAGAAAATAAAAGGTAGCATAAACAACTTCAACAGTATTAAGATAGTCATTTCTTCAATTTTTACAGAGAGGTCTTTAATAATTTCTAGAGAACATATAGAAGTACTAGTTGCTGTAACAATTAGGCTAATAGAGGCTTGTTCAATTTTAAGTTCTAATTCTTTGACAGTTTGATGAGCAATCATGCTAATAGCAGCACCACAACTGATAATAGCTTGATAGAGTTTGTTTTTAAGTTGAATGTTACATTTTACAGGAGTAGTATAAGTAGGCATTTGGACTAAGTTAGCATTTTTAGCTTCTTCATACAGGTATATGGACATAGCTGTACAAATTGAAGAATTGTCAAGGAATTGTTCTTATTTCTTTAGTATTGTGACAAGAGTAGTAGGAGAAGAATTTTTATGGCCAAGGTAGTTAACATCTCTATAATAGAGTAAGAGTAAGTAAAAACTAGTTCTTTTTCTATCACTATTATAATAGTCTAAGTATCTGCTTCTTTCTCTAGAGTTTTCTCTTTCTCTAGAAGAATTTTGATAATAAGATCTGTTACAACTTTGAGAGCAAGACCTTTGGTTGCATCTATTATTTCTTTTATAATTATCTTTTTGGTTGGATCATTGTTCAGCTCATCTGGTTCTACATTCAGCAATGAAATGTTCTGTTCGTCTATAGTAGTGGCAGTGATGTGAGTTTTTGACTTAAGGCCTGTTAGGATTAGATGTAGTTGTATAGTTAGCAGATTGAGGTTAGGATAGTTGCTATTGCTGTGCCAAGTTGATACTAAGTTTGGCAATCTGGTCTGTTAGTGTTTGATAGCTTGGTCTGTTTCTGTAATAGTATTGGCAGCCATTACATGTCCAGTTTCTTATTGTTTTGTAGTAGTAATAGTAGCATTTAGGTTAGCAGGTTCACTAGCTTGCACATTGATAGAAAATTTAGAGCATATTTTTTGGATAAATAATTGCTTGGTGAAGTCAACAGGAAAAGCATCACTGGGGTCAACTCATCTTTTTAATTGTCTAAAATGATTGACATAGGCATCTACTATGTTTGGACCCTGTTTCTGCCAAATAGCTTTTTGTTTAAATGTGTAGAAGCAAAGTCTAAAAAGATGTTTGAAGCTTCTGTTTTGGTTGGCATTATCATCAAAAGCATTTGGGACAGGGTTAAGACTTTGTCATCAATCTAATGCAATTTCTTTTAAATATACAGAGGTAAGTTCCAATTTTTAAGCAGCATTCCACTTGTTAGCAATAGCAGCTCTTTGAAAATCTTTAAGCTATTGTTCTAGGTTTTGGGTTTCATCACTATAAAAGAAATCAGCTTTTATGAGAGCTTTTTCACTTTCATTTAGGGCATTAGTAAGGTTAACCATAGCTTGTGCAACATCTTGTAAAGCCTGTTGTGCCATATTATCAAATAGGTCAGAAGAGTTATCAAGAATAGGTGGAAGTGAAGGAAGAAGTTAAAATTAAGGTTAAATAACAATAGGTTGAAATTGGACAGTGATAGGTTGAGGTTAAATAGGTTGAGGTATGGAAATAGCAAGTTGAGATGGAGGTAAAGAAGGAGAACTATCTTCAAAAGTTTGTTGAGATGAGTTAGTAGGAGTAGAAGTTGGGCTAGAGGTTCTGTAAGGTTTACAGAAGCAGTAATATATTCTTCTGTTTCTAAATTGTCAGTAAATAGTAAAGGGATTTGTAAAGTTTAGCAAGAGTATAGTGACTTTCAGAAAGTTTAGTAGGTGTAACTAATTTACTGTATGGAGCTAAACTATCTGCTAGATTATATAAGAATGAGATATTATCAGTAAAAGTAATATCAGTAGTAGGTGGTAAAATAGAACTTTCTAAATATTCAAGATGTTAACTAAATTCTTCTGGTTTTTCAGAACTAAAACTTAGGGAAATGTCGAAATAAAAATTAAAAGCATTTTAATATTTGAAAGATAAAGTAGGAAGTTGGAAGAGGTTAGTATATCTTCTAACTAAAGTTAAAGCAATTGTTCTAGGATCACCAATGTCTTGTTAGTATTAACAACTAAAAATAATGTCTTTAATGTAAAGGCAAATTGTGATTCAGTTTGGATATAGAGTAGTAAGAGTGGTAAAGTTGTTCTAAGTTTTGAAAAAATAATATTGAGCTGCAAAGTTGATTTGGTACCAAGTTCAAAATCATTCAAAATCTGTGTGAAGGCTGGTACATCAAGAGAAGTAACACTGAAGACAAGATAAATCTGGATGCTATGCTTGAAGTACATTTACTGCAAGGTAAGATCTAGTTAGATATGATTGTTGATGGCTTTGGATGTTTTCATTATGAAGTTTAGCAGCAGTGTAAACTATAAAAGAAGATGTGTTTCTATGTCTAAAACTCTGCCAGGATAACTAATACTCATCTGGGTCTCTTGCTAAGATAACTAATACTCATCTGGGTCTCTTGCTAGGAAAACTGTTCTAATATGTCCAGGTCTCTTGCCAGGATAACTTTCCAATATGTCTGGGTCTCTTGCCAGGATAACTTTCCAATATGTCTGAAAATGCTTCATTTGAAATAACTTGTTTTTCTCTAAAAAATTAACCTTTCTGTCAGAAGACACCAAATGTTATAGGTGAAAGCCTTCTTAATTTTCACATTATAATAATGACATGATATAGAGAATCTTTACAGATATATGTGATGTCTAAGAAGGAAGTATAGCTTCTGTTAGATGTTGTTAAGAAACTATATTCTTCTCTGAGGCAGTTCAAGAAAAGTAATGCAATACTAATAACTTTACTTTATTTTACTAAGAGAAGATAAACCTTGCCTGTAGGAATTATTCTAAAAAGAGTGTATCAATACAGTTTATAGTCAAAAATCTTTTATTAAAATAATAACAAGAAAAGCTAACCTTAGGTTTCTGTTTCTAAAGAATCCCAAGATGTTTTTACAATATTAAAGGGAAAAGAAGTGTCTGTTGCTTAATTGCACTTGGGAAATTTAGCAAAGTTTATATATCTGTAAGCTAAGCAGCTAAGTAGCCAAGTGACTAAGTGATTAAGCAACTAAGCAACTAAGCATTAAGTGACTAAATGACTAAGTAACTAAGTGACTAAGTGATTACTAAGTAACCAAATGTTTTAGCAACTAATGACTAATAATTACTAAGCAACTAATTACTAAGTAACTAAGTAACTAAGTGGCTAAGCAACTAAGCAACTAAGTGACTAAGTAATTACTAATCAACCAGAAGGTTCTAGCAACTACTAGTAATAATAATACAATAATAGAATAACTAATACTAAATAATAATAATAATAAAATAATAATAATAACTAATAATAATAATAAAATAATAATAATAACTAATAATAATAATAAAATAATAATAATTCATTCTATAACAGTATTATGTTTAGAATATTATTTAAGATAAACAACTTATATAACTATCTTTAAGTTATTATCTTTTTATTACATTATTAAATTATACATATTTTTTAATATATCAGTCAATTATCTATAAGATGAATAATTTAGATTTTTTTTTTTTTAAGTATTATGCTAATGCTTTATTAAGATTTTTAAAACTACTACTGTAATTACATAAATATATCTAATAACTAAGCCTAGCATTATCTAGCTACTCTAATGGCACCTAAGTGCAATCTGTCATATTACTTCTAGCAAAAGTAAGCTGCTTGTCTAACTATTTAAAGTCTGTAATAAAAGAGTCTTCTCTTTTCTATAACAAGCTTGTTAATTATCTTCTTAACTTTCTTCTTTATTCACTCTTCTTTTTTTTTTGTTTTTTTTTTTTTTTCTATTACTTGCTAACTAGCTTTTTTTTTTCTTTTTTACTTAATTTTCCTTTTTTCTTCAGTTTTTTTTTTTTCTTTCTACTCATTATTTCTTTTTTTTTCCTATATGTTGACCTTTTCACAATAGATTCTTCAAACTTGTTCATAGGATATGTTTTATGTTGTTTTTGCTACTATGTTCATAAACTGTTGTCTTATTTTTGTATTTAAAATTTGAAATAATCTGCCTTGAGTTGCCTTTGGAATTAGGCTTTTGATTAGTGCTTTCCTTATTTTTATTTTATCTCATTCTGTTTGTCTAAAAAGTGCTGTATATAACACATAAGATGGAACTCATATTTTTTTTTCTTCTTTTAAACTTTTTTATGCTGTTGTAATAGAAATTTTCTGTATCCTTTTTCATAAATTTGCTTGTCCTTTATATAATATTAAATGTTCTTGTGTTTCTTTTACTCTGTTTTGACAAACTTGGTATTTTGCTGTTGTATATATATCTGGCCTTCTTTTATTAAGTTCTTCCAATGTCAGAAGTTTGTCCAATATATATTTTATAAAAGCATTTCTTTTTGTACTGCTTTTTCTTGTCAAACAGTATACTTTTTTAGAGACTTCAGCCTTCTTCAAAAGTATGTCCAATCGTAAGTTATTATTTCTGTTTCTGGTTCTATATTTTTAATCACTATTGTTTTTTTTCACTCTGCTTTCAGTCTGACATTTGTTACTATTTTATATAGAAGTCTTGCTAGTATGTCTATTTACTTGTTTTCCCACTCTAGGCAGTACTTTATTTCTTTATAGTTGACTTCTTCTAAAAAAAGTATTTTCTTATTTAATGTTTTCTTCTTTACAAAGCTATCAGCTTTATCATTCTATTTATTTTTACTATGACTTATCACTTTGATTCACTCTATTTGTATATTCTTTGTTCTAATTATATCTATTATCTTTAATATTTATAGTATATTTTTCCTCTTAAGAACTTTATTTTTATCTATATATGCTAAGCCTTTATCAATGTTCCTAATTGCTGCATTACTATTTGTAAATATTTCTAATTTTTTCTTTTTTGGTATCGTTAAAATTGCTGCCCATATTGCTAACACTTTAGCTGTAGTAGACATAAACCATCCTTTTACTTCTAATGCTATCTCTTCTTCTAACCAATTTTGTGCTTTACTTATTTGTACCCAATTTATACCTATGTTTTTATCTATTGTTTTTTCATTGTTTTTTCTATTTGCTGTATTATCTTTATATATCATGTATTTGCTTTTGTCTCTTGATATATTTTTTCTCAAGATCTCTACTAGCTCTTAACTAACATTCTCTTATACTTTTTGTTTTCTAATTAATTCTATTTCTAAGTCTTCTAACATTTTTAGTCCTATTAGCTTTTGTTTATTTTTTCTCAGCTCCTCTGTTTTCATATATTCTATTAGTTAGTCAGTAGCTGCCTTAATTATATTATTGTTTCTTCCTATTAGCATATCTGAAACTATGTTTATTTTGTTATTAATTTTTATCCAATATTGACAACTATTTTCTTCTGTTTCTTTTTCTCTTATACACTAATTGCATTTATTAATTTTTGTTATTAAGTTATTTTCTATGTTATGCATCTGCCAATGTTCTATTAGTAGCTTTTTTTTCTTCTTTTTAACTATTTTTTTCACTTGTTTATTCTCTGTTGCACCATGTACTATCTATTTTTTTTTCTTCTGTTATTTAACAGAATTTCTTACTTAATCTTTATTGCTTGTATATTACATCTGTCTATTATGAATTGTTTTTTAACTTCTCTGCTTTTGATTTTATTGAGCACTTTTGTTTCTATTGTTTTGAACTACTTTGTCTTTTTGTCTTTGCTTAATTGATTCTGATAGGCCTTGAATTGCTGCTATGTTATTGGTTTTTTTTCTTTTGTGTCAAGTAGCTAATTTAGATATATTAGTCTTACTTTACTTATTTTGGGTCTACTTTTTTTCTATAGTTATAATTCTACTAGTTTAATTATTCTAAAACTATAGCCATTTGTTGTCTATAGTTTACTTTCTATATTTATATTTATTCCTAACTCTTTTGCTTTAGCTATTGTTAAACAGACTAAATTGGTTTTCCAATATGACTTGTCTATTAGCAGTTTTCCAACTTACTATATATCTTTTATTAAACTTGCTTTTTGACAACTTTGTATTATTTTCAATTTTGTTAGCTGTCCTAGTTCATTTTTTTTGTTTAGTTTTGCTATCAGGCCTTCTATTTGTTTTATTATTAGTTCTTGTCACAAAGTTCTGCAACTACCAAGATCTTTGGGTTCTATTATACAGTTTTCTAATGTTTTTAGTAAGTTACTTTTTTGTTTTGCCAAATATATTATTTGTTGGTATTTCTTTTTCTGATATCTTTATTAATTGCAACATGTAGCTTAATTTTGATATTATTATTATATTGTTTATATATGCTATTTGGCTCATTGTTATTTTCTTATATTTAAGGTTTCTTATTGTCTGGCTTATTATTCTTTTTGCTTTTTTCTTTACTAAGCCTTCTTCATTCTGTTGTTTAGTCAGATTCCTAATAAATATACTATCTTGTTTCTTGGCTCTTCTGTTATCTTGCTTTCTTCAAAATTTATTTCTTTTTCTTCTTTTTTAACTTTTCTATTTATTATTATTAGTTTTGATTTAAATCTATTTATCTTAATAATATTCATTTTGAAGAAGTCTTCTGTTATCTTTAAGATCTCTAGCAGTTGTTTTTTGCTTTTCACAATCCATGTTATATTATTTGCATATCTGATTGCTATTTAGTGATGACTTGTAATATTGTTATAGTGTATTTTCTTTTTAACCTCTTGTTCTACTATATAGTCTAACCTTTTATCTTGCTGTATTTTTTTTAATAGTAAATTATAGAAAAGGTATTATATTAGTGGTAATATTACTTTACCTTAATCTATTTTATCTCTTACTGTTATTTCTTCTATCAGACTATGTGCTATAATTATTTTAAGCTGTCTTTTATAAAAATGGTTTAAGATGTATTTGATTGTTATTCTGAGTATTTTGACTTTTTGTAAAGCTAGCTTAAGACTTTTGAGTAAAACTGAGTCAAATGCCTTTTTCATATCTTGCAGGAGTATTTACATCTTTTTATTTTTTTCTCTTGTTTCTTTCATTATTATGTTTAGAACATGTACTGGTTGTTTTATTAAGTTTTCTGATAGGCCTGCATAGTTTGGTCTTTTAAGTATTTCTCTCTTCATAAATATTTTGCTAAGCCTTTTCATTATTGGTTTTGTTATAATCTTTTTAAATATTTCAATTAAAACTATTAAATAATATTGTTCAAACTATATTCCTATTCTATGTCTTTTGGTATTGGGTATACTTGTGCTATTTTCTATTTTATTAGTATCTTTCCTATCTTTAAGCACAAGTTTGCATAGTTTTAAAAACCTTTTGAGTTTTTCTTCCTGCTTATTTGATTAGAGTGTAACTTATTCCTGATATTCCTAGAACTGTTTTTGTTTTGAGTTTTTTAATTATTCCATTCTATTCTTCTTCTTCAATTTTTTTTTTAATTTTTCTATATTATTCTTTTTTAATATAGTCTTGTAGTTTATAGATTTTTTTTAGCTTTTTGACATCTCTTTCAATTTTGTATTTCTTTTTTTAAACTGCTTCTTATAATGTTCTACTATTGCTTCTTTAATAGTTTTGCTTCTATTACTAACTTAGTTTCTTCTTCTGTTCATTTAATTATTTTGTTAAGTATTATTTTCTTGTATGGCTTGTTTAAAAGACTAGCTATCATTTTTTCTTGATTGATTTTAATCATTTCACATCTTTTGTCTGTGTTGTCTTCTATTTGTTTTTTTTGTTTTTGTTCTTATTCTTTCTTCTTTTTCTTTTGTAAAATTTTCTGCCAACTTTTTATATCTTCTATCCAAGCATTGGACTATTGTCTTTGGATTTTTAATAATTTTTTTTTGTACCAATTTTTTTGCTGAGCATCTTGAGGTTTCTATTCACTTCACTTTTATCTGCTTCTGCCACTTCCTGTTCTTTTTTTGTTTTTGCATACTTGACTAGTCTTTGAAGCTCTACAATGATTTTTTTTTGCTATTGATTTTTTTAACTATGTTTTTTGTTTTTCATCATGTTATAGACTTTTTTTTTCAGTATATGTTTATTT
Organism: Cetraspora pellucida; assembly: GCA_910591915.1. Classification (NCBI taxonomy): domain Eukaryota; kingdom Fungi; phylum Glomeromycota; class Glomeromycetes; order Diversisporales; family Gigasporaceae; genus Cetraspora; species Cetraspora pellucida. The sequence goes on from CAJVQA010004457.1 coordinate 12,263, forward strand.
GCTACTGTTATAATTGCCTCTTTTATTATATCTTATATTTTGTTAATTTTTTGTATTTTTTTTTTCTTTTTATTCTTTTTTTTGTATATTTCTTAAAGTTTTTTTATTTCTAATCACTTCTGTAACTCTTGTGCATAACTTTTCTACTCTTTTTCTTTTGCCTTATTATAAAGATATATTGTTTTTAATTAGTTCTTTCTTTTAACTTCTGTCTTTTTACTTTTTGCGATCATATGTTTTATTTATATTTTTGCTGTTACTATTTTGTGATTACTTTTAGTAATTTCTTCTATTTTTTCAATTTCTGCACTTTTCAGATCTGAAGCTAGTCTTTTTGATACCCATATATAGTCAATTCTTGTTGCTGTTTCTGAGTTTGACTATATGTATCTTTGTTTAGTTGAATGCATTTCTCTGTATATATTGTAAAAGTCTTGTCTCTTTATCTAACTAAATAATAGTAATTTTTTGTAGCTTGTAGCTTAAAGGTTCTGCCTATTTAAAACATTATTTACTATATGATTAAAGTCTCTCATAATTACTATTTGTGTTTGTCTATTCTTCTTTGTAATGATTTCTACTATTTTTTGTTGAATGTTTCTTTTTTTATCTTTTTTATTTGGTAGTATATAGACTTCTATTACTATTAATTCTATTTGCTTTAAGTATGATACAATTTTTATTATATACTTATTTATCATCTTAACTGTGCCTACATGTTTTGTCATTGTTCTTCTATTAACATGCCTACACCTGATTTCTTTTTATTATCTTTTGCTGCACTACTCCAATAACTAATATATTTTTTTGTTGTTTTATATAAAAAAAATTTTTTTTCTCTTTTTGCAAAATTCATTTTAGTAATTTTCAGTATTATAATTTTTTTTTCTTCTGCTCAGCTGAGCAGGTTTTTAAGTTTCCAATTTTTGGTTTTTAACTTATTAATATTGTGACATGCAACTTTTATCTTTTTTTTTCTTCTTTCCACTTTTTTTTTAATTGGTTTTGCAATAATTCTGAATTAACAGCTCTTTCTTTTCCCTTTTTGTATTTTTTTTCTTTTAGATAAGGCAATAATATCTTTTCTTCAAAAACTTTTTTTTTTTTTATAAAAAATTCTTGAGTTTTTTATCTGTTTTTGTTAATTCAATTATAGTGCCTTTAAGAATGATCTGGTTGGGCCTTTTATATTCTTTCTTTAGCTATCTCTAATTTTTTTAGTCTTTTTAGTATTTGGCCTAGTATGTTTTCTATATCTGATATTTGTTCTTGTGTTTTTTTTATATTTTCAATTTCTTTTCTTAGTCTGTATTTGCTGAATTTTTTTGTTCACTTCTTTTGTTCTGATAGCTTCTACATTCTTGTTTATTTCTTCTATTATTCAGTCTTGTACTATATTTATTTCTCTTTATATACTCTTCTAGATCTGTATGCTCTTCTTCTGAGTTGAATTCTTCTATTTCTTCTTTCTTTTATATCTTTTGTGTTTTGCTACTGCTTCTATAGGGTTTTTTATCTAATCTTTTTTGGTTTAACTTTTCAGAACATCAAGACTTCATTGTGCCAAATCTTTTTTTTGGTAGTTATATTTATATCTTTTTGACTTTTGAATAACACTACTATGTAACTTCTTGGTCTTCTCTATTTGTTTGATGGAATTTATACTGCTATTGCCTTTCTGGTTTTGAGTTTTTCTAATAAAATTAGTTTAGAAATTTCCTTTAATATTTTTTTCAATTTTGCTGTAAATTGGTTTCTTTCTTTCTTTATTTTTCTTCTCTTTTTCTTTGCCTATTATCATTCTTGCTAACTTTCCATTTCTTAAGAGAATTATTTATAAAAATGCTTGTTCTTCTTCTCTTTTTACTTTTATCACTGCTGTTGTTTTGAATATGTTTTTTCAGATTCTGCATCCTATTACTTTACCTATTTTTATTACTAGTTACTTGATTTTATACTCTGTCAGCTCTTTTGGTAGATCTTATACTATTAATGCTACTATATTTTCTTTATTCTCTTTGTCTGCATCTCCTTTTTCTTGGTTGAAGAATTTGTTTTTTGTTTTCTTAGCTTTGTTTTTATTTTCCTTATCTTTTGCCAGTTTATCTTTCTGCTTTAACTTTTTATTTTTCTTAATCTTCTCTTCTTCTGGTTCATTTATGTCTTAGATTATTCTAAACTAATCATTGTGTTTTCTTTAGATTTTGCTAATTGCTTCTTTTCTGCTATATTTGCAGTCAAATATAACAATAATTCAAGTGTTATCTCTCTTTTAATAAATTTTGTTCTTTCTTTTTGTGAATTATCTGATATGTTGTATGCTAATATTTTTGCTATATACATTCTTTTATTGCTACAATCTCTGTTTGAGGATAATCAGATGCTTTGTTCTAGTAGTTCTTCTATAGTATTATCTCTGTTTTTCCATTATTTAGTTTTATAAATTCTATTTTTTTCATTTTTTTTAATTTTTTCTTAGTTTCTAATTGCTATAATGATATCTTTATAGTCTTTTTGTATTATATTTGTCTTATTTCTTCTATATAATTGTCTGTTTTTGCTTTTTCAATCATCATGCTTGTTATTTCTGTATTTGTAATTTCTTTGTTTTTCTTTTTTGTTTTACTTTTTCTTCTAAATTTGTATTTTGATATAGCTTTTTTTTATTTATTACTATATCTACTGCTTCTGTATTTTATCTTATTTTCTCTATATACATTTTTGATATGTTGATTTTCTTTTTTAGTATTGTTTGAACTTTTTTGCTTTTTATACTTTGCACTACTAGTGGATGTTGGCTTGTGTAATTTATCTCTTCTGCCTATTTTTTATATTTGTTAGGTCTTTCATATCTACTTTAATTATTGCTTTGTATATTTTTCTTAGCATTACTGTTTTTATTAGATCTGTTTTTCATAATGCTGCTGCTACTATATCTCTTATATTGAAATAGTTGTCTCTATTTGCTAGTTCTTGTTCTAATTCTTTGCTACCTATGAGCTTTAGTTCTACCTCTGCTTTTTTACTTACCAATTTTGGCATCATTGACTTTTCTGCCTTTGCTTGTTTCATTTTTGGCTATGTTTTGTACTACTTTTTTATTTGTTTACAATCATGTGCACTTTGTAATACTTATGTATTTATTCTGTTTATATTTGTACATGCCTATTTGTTTGTCTTTCCACATGCTTACATGTTTTAAACAGATCTGTGATTTCAGGTCTAAGCTATTTCTCTAAAATTTTTATTTTTTGAGATTTGTTTAATGAGTTTGTTTTTTCTTTATTTACTTCTTGGCTTGTTTTTTTCTACTATCCTACTTGTTAGATCTATTTTAGAAGTTCTTTCTTTTTTGTTAAGTCTTTAAACACAGTTTTGACAATAGGTTTCCTATTAGTTTTGATTTTTGTTTCTGCAGGTTTTGTGTTTTAATGATCAACAAAAAGAGTGAGTTAGTTTAAATATTTTGGTTAACATATTAAAATGTTTTTTATAATTAATATAATATAATTTATATAATTTAAATATCATTTAAAATGATTAAAAAATTTTATTAGCAAGCCAATAGTATATTTTCTTATAATTTATTAAATTTTTAATATATTAACATATTATTGTTAAAATATTATCTTATATCTTCTTTATAATAATAGTATTTTTTAAATGATATTTTAATAATTTTTAATGTTTATTATCTGAGATGTAACAAATTTTTCAATTATCTTAAATATATCAGCTTATTTTTACATCTTTTTAATTTTATAGCAGCCAACAAGCTATTAGCCAACTATTATTTAAAGGATTGTTTGTTGATAATTAAATTAATTTTGAATTTTGATTTGTAAAATAATGACTATTTTATTATTTATAATTAAATATTATTAACAAAGCCAGAACTTTTAACAATTTGGTTTGTTATCCTTGTAGTACTAAAAAAAAAAAAAAATTATACAGACAATGCAATTTTAAAAATAAAAAAAAACCAATTTAGTAAATAATGATTAAAAAAAAAAATTTTAATCTACTAAAAATATTAAAAATATTATAGTATTAAAAAATTTAAAGACTATAGTAATAATAAATGAAAGAGATAAGGTCTTGTAGCCTAATAGTCTAGGTGCTTCTCTCTTCACAAATAAGGTCAACAGTTTAATTTCAGCTGAAAGCAAAAAACTCTATAATTTATAAAAGCATGTGAATATACATAAAGCCCTGTAGCTAAATCCATGTAAATAGAAGATTGGTATATAAAAAAGTTTCTAGAAAGAAGTTTCCTAATATGAAGAATTGGCACTCAATATAAGAGAAATGGTAAATATACCAGAAATAAAGAAAAGATGTACTAGTAGGTGATATGATAAACATAAAAGAAAACTATAAAAAAGGAATAAACTTATCAAAATTCGAACACTTTTGATACCAAACTGGTTTTAGTAAATATAGGATTTACTAAAATTGGATAAATCTAAAAGATAATTTTGGTAACATACTTAGTAAGTTTGTGTTGAGAGTAAATTCAAAAGGACTATAAATACTTAGTAATATCCAATAAGGTAGTGCTTAGATATAAATAGTAATTAGATAACCCTAACTTGTTCTGTCTTAATAATAATAATATATTATATTTCAGATATATGCAATAAGTATTGAAAATTAGAAAATTTAAATAGAAGACTCACAGGTGGGTCTCAGGTATGACATCTAGTAGGTAATCTATAGGCAAAACCCTTAATTAGATAATAACTAAAGTTATATATATGACTAATTGTATTTTCATTAATATATATTGTATATAAACATATAATCATATATTATTAATAATAAATAGAACATACAAATAAGATCACACTTAAAAAAAAAAAAAAAAGTAATAATAAATGAAACAATAAAGCAGATAAATGAGCAAAAAAAAGAGCCAAAATAAATATTTTAAATAAAATAATAGAAAAGACTTCTTAAAGAACTAGCATCTTAATTTGTTAAAAAGAAGAAGTTATAAAAAATTTTATAAAAAAATTTATTAAAAAAATTTTAGATTTTCAAACAAGAATTAAATAAGATTTTTATTAGCAATTAAAAAAATAAAATTAGATAATAAGATAAAAATATTTTTTTTTTTTTTTTAAATATTAAGGTAAGTACTTGCGACCCAGGATTTTATTAATAGTACATTCAGCTAATAGTTGCATTACAACCACAGGGGGCAACCATGAAAAGAGTGTACAACTAGCCACTCGTACAACTTTAGTCATTGTCTAATTTAAGTAGTCCGCCCGAAGGTTCTATACTA
>CAJVQA010004458.1:0-17551 GCA_910591915.1 Cetraspora pellucida
ATTAATATGTACAACTAAAATTACTAATAAAGATATGAGCAAGGCCTCACCTTAATACCAAAAAAAAAAAAAAATAATTTTAGATATACTAAGTTAGGTTTTATCTACTATTAGAAGCTTAAGACATCTATGTAAAATATAATATTATATACTGTATATATAGAGAAATATTTTTGGTTTTTTGTTTTTTTTTTTAATTATTAAAGCTTATACTTTATAGCAGTTATTTTATTAATATATTAGGATTAGTATTACAATTAATTTTATAAAAAAACTTTTTTCTTATTATAAATATTATTAACTTATTAGTTTAGCATATTCTATTTAAAGCAGATCTTAATTTATCTACTAGTCAGTTACATAAACTTATTTACAAAATTCAAAACCATCTTTTATTTGACTGAATATCATTTCAAGCAAACTCTTTCTATCTTGACCTTACTCTTAAAGGTCTTATACCCAAAGCTCTAATCAAAACAATTCATAATTACAACATTTTTACTAAAATAGTCTTACAAACTATTATTCAAACACTCCTTAATATTAATAATCAAATTTATAACCAAATATAAAAACTTATTGTATTGACTTTTCCAACTGAAAAAAAATAACATTATATCTCTTTAAACTTTTAACAATTACAATACCTTACAATGAACACAACAAATTAGACATCACAAAAGATTATATACAAACTATACATACTCATATTTATATAAAATAGCAAACCAATTATACTTATATCCTAATACCTGTTCACTAATTGGACAGGCTATTAGAAAATCAATATATAGTTGATACTCTGGATTAATTATAGCATATCTTACAATCATATTATAAAATTACAAATCTAAGTGGACCTTAACCACCATAGTCAGTTTAGATTGCAAATAAAGTTGTTTGAGTTTTAATTTTTGTATATAGTTTTTATTTTGTATTTTACAATCTTAGTATATCTTTAATATATAGTATATTAATATATATAACTAAAATTACTAATAAAGATATAAGCAAGGCCTTACCTTAATACCAAAAAATAAAATTTTACAGAAAAAAAAGTATAACTAGTTATATATATAACTTTTGGTTGCTTATTTAAGTAATTTATTTTATACTAAGATTTTATACTAGATGTTATGTCTATAATTTACTAAAAGATTATTTTTTTAAACTCTTTGATTATTAGTTTTATTAATTATTTAACTACTACTATATCTTTGTATATATTTAACTAGTATATTGTCTAAATAGTATGATATCTTTTTTTTCTGAAGTAATTTCTAAACTATTACATATTTTAGAGTACAATTCTGCTAGTAAGACTCAAAGAACTCATTTTGTTATTACCTACTTATTCTATAAATCATTAGCAAGAACTTGTTTTTGTAGAGTTTACTTGTATTTTAGTATCTACTTTATAGTATATATATTCTTAATCTTTAGTATACATTTGTTTTGTTCTTAGATTTCTAATTCAGATAACTTAAAAAAACTGTAATCTGTTTTTAGTATATTAAAGTCTGATCTAATATTTTTTTCTTCAGTTCAATCTGGCAATCTGGTTAGTAGTACTTCTTAACTAAAAGTTTTTACTTATCTAATTTCTCTATATTGTTATGTATTTTCTTAGTTTAATATTTATAATAGTATTGTCAAAGATCTATGTTATCTTTTACTTAGGTTTTTCCAAATAAGTTTTAGTTTTTTTCAATTTTACAAATTTATATAATTACAAGAACTTATCTTAAATTTGCATTGTCTAATACTAGTTTGCATTTTTTTATGTAATTAAAATTATACAAATGCTCTGTAACCTGCTAGTCATGTTAATATAATTATACTACAAATATTTTGTTTTAACTAATTAGCAAAATGTTATTATTATAATACTATTTATATATTATATAAGCAATTATTCAAATTTTTACTGTTGATAGATTTTGAACTTACAGCTTATTTACTAAGTTATCACATTCTTAATAAAATATTAATAACTGATATTGTATAAAACTTTAGTATAAACTTATAATAAAACTACCAAGTATAAAAAACTAAGAAACTAAAAATTCACTTAGAAATTCTTTAATAAAGAGATAACATAGATTTTTGATTATACTATTGGGCTATAGAAACCTATAAATACTCTTTAATAGCATTAGTATGACAAACTAAATAACAAATATGTATAAAAGAGCATATAACTAACCAGATTACCAAATTTGCTAAAGAAAAAATATATTTTATTAAACTATTTGGATTTGTAGTTTAAGAAGTTAAAAACAATCTAAAAGAAAACTAATAAAGAAAAATAAAGAAGATATTAGAAAAATAAATATTGAGATCTTAGTGAACTTTATAAAAATAATGTAGTAGTTAAATAGATAACTTTTATAAGTATTAAATAACTATATTATATTGTATAAAACTAAGTTAATATATATAATATATAGTAAACTCTAGTAAGCTTTTTGTTAAGAATAAAATAATTTTAAAAGTATTAATAAAGATCAGGAACTATATTTCTATGATATAAGAGAATTGCATATGCAGAAAGTTTAAATAGACAAGACTTGTAATTGGCTTGCAGCTATAGTATCTAGTATAAAACCTATATAGTAATATATTAAACAAACTACTTAAATTAATATTAAAAATGCACATATAACTAGTTGTAATCTCCAATTTAAAGGTGCCTTTAAAGGTATTAAAAACTTAAATAAAAATTATTTTTCAAAGGCAATGCTTTTAATATAAAAAAATAAAAAATAAATAAAAGTTTTCAGAATAAATTTTTTTTTTATAAAATATGATTATTAATATTAAATATATAAAAATTTTTTAAAAAACTATGTTTATATTTTTTTAATTAATAACTTAAAATTTTTTTAATATAAAAATACCTTATTTTGTTATTATAAAATTATATAAAATAATTTTTATTTAGTATACAAAAGTAAATTAGTAATGAAAAACAGTATTAATTATATAATAGTAAACTAATCATAATTTATAATTAGATATAACATAAAATTAAAATAGTTTAAAATTAAAGATTTATTAAATTAATAATATATAATAATAAGAATTTCTAATTCTATCAATCAAACTATCAAATTCAAACTGAAAAAAAGATATTAAACTAAACTTGATACACCAAAGACAGGATCAATTCTTTTAAACTATCTGAATTAAGAATCTAAAAACAAACAAGAATATACTAAAATACCAAAAATATATTATAAAGTAAATATTAAGATACAGATAAACTTTATAAGAACAAATCTTTATTAATAATTTGTAAAATAAGTAAGTAATTAACAAGAGAAACTCTTTAAGTTTTACTAGCAGATGTTATGCTTTAAAATATATAACAACTTAGATACCAGTTTAAAAAAAATATAATATGCTACTTAGATGATATACTAATTAAGTATATGCAAAAGGTTTGTAATAGTTAAATGATTTAACAAGACAGATAATCAAAAGGTTTAAATAAATAATTTCCTAGTAGATTATAAATATAACATCTAGTATAAAATCCTAGAATAAACTACTTAAATAGGCAACCAAAAGTTGTACATGTGACTAGCTATACTCTCATCTGTGTAAAAATAATTGTAATAACTAACCCCAATATATGTTAATAAAATAACCATCACAAAGTATGACCTTTAAACACAAAAAAAAAATTTCTAAATCAAAATTTTTACAAGGAATTTTTTTTTGTTAGTACGCAGAAAGTGGTTTTAAGTGATTTTTTAAAAAATCCCTGATTGGTATACTAACACGTGATCGACACCATCACTAATCTACTTGGTGTGCAACTAGGGTTGTTAATGGAGTAGCTCGCTTCAGAGCACTCCGGAGTAGAACCCAACCCAAGTTGAAGTGGGTTTAAACTTTTATCTTTTAAATTTGGAGCAACCTGGAGCAATCCGGAGTGAAATGCTGGAGTAAGTCTAATTTACTGGAGTGGATTAAGAATTGATTCAACCCAACCCATTAACAACCCTATGTGCAACATATAAAGAAATTATTTTACAATAACAGATCATTCCTCTAGTACATGTTATGATTATAATCCAACACCATTTTATTACAATAAAAATGGTGTTGGATTATAATCATAACATGTACTAGCGGAATGATCTGTTATTGTAAATAATTTCTTTATACGTTGCACACCGGGTGAAGGTTCCTCCTGTTACACGGAATTCATAAGATCGCACAGAGAATTTGCTTTAACTACACGCAGAATTCGGAGAAAATCATCGGTCCTGTTCCGGATCAATCCGAACTCAAGATCAAGAACAACTAGTATGGAAGTATAAATAAGAACCGTGGAATAAGTTTTGATATAATTGCTTCTAAACTTCCAGCTATATGATATTATATTTCGCTAATATAGCAAACGATGAATTATTTTTTTGATAAATAAGAATTATTAATCAAAAAACCTTGAGTCTCTTACATTTCAATATGATGCAGGGGTCTACCATAAAGGGCGTTTACAGGAGTTAAAGCCTTTTGGGCTAGCACAAGAGTTTTTAAAATTTTGATTACAGAATTTTGACGGTTAATGCCGAATGCACAGCCACCCAAGTAAAAAGTGCATTCAAAAAAAATTCCGATGAATGTTTTTTATCAAAAAAGAAAATTAATTATGCGTAATTCAATGTTACTAATTTTCTACTTATTAATATAGTTGGAAGTGTTTATTGTTTACAAAAATACTTTAAGCGACTTTTATTTCCTGGTACTCTTTTTTTTTGAACAAAGGTGTATTCAACACAATCATTTATTTAGGCAATAAATTTCATCCATTCCACTTTCTTGGAAAACCCTTCGCATGCTTCTATCATTATCATTTTTTGAATCATATTTTTTAACGTCATTGTTTATTGTGAAAGATAAAAGACTTTCAAGATTATGTGCCTAAAGATGTATGTCCAATAACTTCTATATGAATAAAGTACCATTAATAATTTATAATTATATTATACTTGTAAAAGGGGCTTTTTTTTTTTTTATAATTTTCTAAAATTTCTAATTCTGGTTCAGATTCTTCAGTATTTGCTATTATATTCAGAAATAGTTAAGTTCATATTTAAATAATCAATTAGTGTTAATATATGAATTACCTCCCACTTGGTTTGTTCAGCTTCTATAATAAGAGAATAATTCAATTTCATTGAATCTAAGTTATCAGAATTGTAATTTTTAGTAAATTAACGAATATAAAAATCTTATAATAAATAAGTGTACTTTCCGAAAAAATAAAACATCCATATTTCAAAGATTAATAAAAAAACGCCTGCTTATTAACAAAAAGAACAAAAGCTTCTTATCTATTCTGTTTTTAATAATACGTGCATTAAGAATTCTCATTCGTTTTTAGTCGTTTAATATAGATTTCTTTATTAGCGTTAGCTTAAAATAAATTAGTTGGTTTTGACATACAGCAGAACATTTGAAAGAAAAAACGTGATTCTCATATTAATCGAATTTTTTTTTTTTTGAAGCTCTGTACTTACTGAATAGAAGTAACCAAAATGTTGCAAAAAAATGAGAATTTTTTCGAGCCAAAATGAAGAGGTTGTTTTTATTCGAGTACAATTTTATTAGTAGAACATAAGAACCGTAGTAAAATTTTTGGCACCAAATTCTGGGGTAGCTTTTATTCGGGGATTGGTTTTTAGTTGGTAATATACGGTAATTGTTCCTGGTGGTTATGCTAGGTTTGTGGTGAACCAAGTCTATCGCTATGTCAATATCAAGGTCAAATTTTGAATTATTCGAGTTAAAAACGGATGGATAAAGCGAACACGGATAAACTCCGTTTATCTGAACAGATAGATACCATCTTTTAGTAATCGAGTTAATTAAGGTGTATAGTAAATTTAAAGTTTAACCACATGATCAAATATCCCATAATTGTTTTCGGGGACATTTTACCCTTTCTGGAGATCTGTTAATTTAGCACAAGCAAGATTTTTTTATTTTTATCGACAATGTATAATTTTTATTTAAATTGTACATCTGTTTTCGCACTTGCTAAAATTAATTACTTTGCTGGGCACTTAAATTGAAAAAAAAAATTTTATATGAAATTAGAGAATCAGCATTGCGAACATTCTTAAAAATTTTAGCTATTTTTAGTCATAAATAGGGGCAAAGATAAATAATCATGTCACAGAAATATGTACGTATGAAAAGTCATGCCGACACATTTTTAATATGGATCGCAACTTAGCCGTAATTAGTGACGTAAATATTCTTGCTTCCATAATTTTTGATTACAATATACCGATATGATCTATCACAATATGCATATTTGAATGGCGATAAAAAGGATATAACATGGGAAATCTAAAAGGGTACATTTATTATTTTAGATAGATCTGTTGTGGAAAAATTATTGATAAAAGCCCTTAAAACTTTATAAGTGCGATGGATCCTAAAAAAGTTCAATGACATGGACAACATCGACGCAGCACCTATAATAACATTAAACACTGGTACACCACAGAATGAGGATCCAGACTCAATCAATATACAAATGAATAATTCAGAATTAAATGATCAAAATGTTAATTCTAGTCATTCTAGTCCTAAATCCTCATTACATGGAGACCCTACAAATTTTTTTGAAAAACTTAATGAATCGATGAAAGCTTTAAGCAGAATTTTTAATAGGGATAGCAATGAAAAATCTTCCGTCGAATATGATATTGATGTAATGTGTTTTAGTCCAGGGAATGAATACATTGTAACATGGTGTAAGGAAGATGGTGTACTTGCTGTTTGGACGTTTCAGTTGAATTCGGATAAAATGACTCAGATTTTTGCAGTCAAAACACCATTTAATAAAACAAATGTCCAAGATACATCCAAAATATTTTTATCAGTTGAAGAGAATGGTGCACATGCTATAATAACTAATATGTCAATTGTTAGTAAAATCGATGAAGCCGTGTCTGATGAACCTAACTTAGATTTGGCGGAAGCTATGTTCTCAGAAAATGTACCGGAAGTGTCATTTGTTATATATTCTACTACTTTTTCTCAGAATGATTATTCTCGATTAAATCCTCTTAAAATTTTGGGACCTTTAGTCTTTGTTGGTCATGCACGTGTGGTTTGTTTTACCAAAAAACATATGCATGTGATCTCGGCAAACTCATGGAGTATATTATATAGTGTCGATATCTCTCAATTGGTTAATTTCATTCCAGGATACACACACGATAGTAATGAATTTCTCGCAAATGCTTATAAGATACTTGTGAATAGCTTACAATCAGGATATTTGATTTGTGAAGAAATATCTGGGTTTAGTGTTTGGGACTTAGAAGGAACATTAAAGCAATGGTTTTATATAGAATGCCCCTTAGGAAGTAAATATGACAATTTATATGCTATTTCACAACAAGGAAACTTGGTTGCCAGGTATGATAATTTCTAAAAATAACGATTATTATTAGGTCTACATCAAATATTTACTAAATCCTTTACATAGATACGAAAACAATCTAACAAAAGGCATCGTGAGTGTTTACCACGTTCCTACAGCTCTAGCCGTTTGTAACATTGAGGTTTCAATTCACATTTTCCACATCTCGTTCTTACAAAAAAAAGAACAAATCTTTATATGTTTTAAAGATAATGATGGTGTCACGTTTCAATTATGGGATTGTTGGAGTGGACTAATGGTTTATGAAGAATATTGTCCTCATTTTGATTATGTACGACCATTTTTATTTTCTCAAGATATGTTTGTTCAGGCAATTGGTAATGAGCTCACAACTCATCCACTATTTAGTGATCATTTACCAATTAGCAGTAAGTCATTGCAAATAAACAGTGTCCTCCCAGATCCTATGTTCAGATTATCTACGGAAATTGAATTTTTAACAGATCGAAACGTATGTTGGTGTCATATTCGCGATAATGAGAATATTTCACGTTATAAATTCATCCTTGAACCATGGAACAATTCGGATAATTCGGAAGTGTTTGTTGAATGGTTGGATTCAGAGAGAAGACGATTTATTATCGCGGGAAAACATAGTGTACAAGTTTATAAGATAAACCCAAAAGGCAAATTTATAAGTGTCGAATTACAATATATATGGACAGTTCCAATAGCGCAATGTGCTGAAATTTCGTTCGTTTCTTTAGACAATGTTAAGAATGCAAAATATGAAGATGACCAATATACAGAAGATACAGTCTTAAAAACTAATATTCGTGTTCAGCTTACCAATAATTACACTGCAATACTTCCTTTCCCTGAAATTGATACGATAACATATAGGGTAGTTTCTGATGCATGCATTGCCCTCAATTTTCTGCGGTTGCGTTTCGATGATTATAGAAATTATTTTGCTCGATTAGCGATTAGAGATCAATTACGAAAGTTAATTTCTTCCTCTGTCACGCAATATCCATCTGCATTCAACAAAATTGTATTAGATGAAGATAATTTTATTTATCCTATGAAGGATTTTATTCTTTTCTCATTTGATGATCTAGTGAATAAAATTTTAGAAACTGACCGGTACATTCCGTTATACCATAATGATGAACAAACTGAAAGTGCATTATCATTATTATTAGAACTTCAAAAATCAGAACTTGTAGAACGTCTAATTGCATACATCTTTCGCCATCTACGGCAAAATTCGAATAAAGAAGAGGTTCGGGCTAAAAAATTGGGATATTCATGGACTATTTGCAAAGTTTTATTAGATTTGTTTAAATATTATCCGGACAAGGGAGAATATATTATGAAAGAGTCTAGTTATTTTACAACTTCTTTGGAGACTCCAGCTAGGTTCTTGTCAACCAATTTAGGTGATCCGTTTAAAGAAGAAGAACGTAGTTACAAGAATGAATTGGCTACGCTTGTTCGTGATTCTAGATTGCCACGTGAGAATTTCCTTGAAATACAAACAAGACAAAGCCTATTAAAATTATTTGGGACATATTTTCGATCTTATATTTTGGATTTTCTAAATAAACGAAAAAAACAAGTAGAGTACGAAAGGTTATACTTGGAGAGAGCACGGAAAACTCATCCAGCGAAACTTTGTGTTGTACCTTGGCCGGATTTCTGTGTTTATCCTTTACCGTCATATAAATCTAAACCTCAAAATTTGCGTGGACGTATTAAGAGATTTTGGTCTATGTACGTATCTCCTTCTGTTAGGAGTCCTTTCGCCGATATTGCATTTAATGGACCAGCAGAAATGTTTGGCGAAATTGCCATGAGAGCTATCATCAAATTCAAGTGGTATGTAATAATTAAATTTCTTCTTTTTACTATCCAGGATTCTTATCTGACTATTCATGTATATAGGAATAAATTCGGTCGAAGAATATACATAATGTCATTCACCCTTTACTTAATATACGCGATAATATTCTGTACTGCGATAAGCCTAGCTGACGATCTAGTTCCGCCTCCAGATGAAGTAGAGTGGCAAACTCCAATATTTGTGATTTGTTTGATAATTTCATCTGCTTTTCTGGTTCAAGAACTTAGACAAATGATGAGTCGAACAAATTATTGGCTACATTTTTTCAATTATGCGGATTTGGCAAGCTATATGTTTCCTCTTGCAACTTCTATTATGGTTATCTGGGTTAGGACGGAACCTCCACTTTGGTTAAAAAGCTATTCCGTTTTGATGTTATGGGTTAATTTGGTATTTATTTATATTGTTTGCTTCGAAAAATAAGTGAATATATTCGTTTGTGGTTTCTAACTTATGACTCAAAACAAATCTAGCTATTAAAAATGCGAGCATTTTCGGGCCCGGGAGAATTCATTGCAACCACTATAGAAATTTTCAGTAAAATAAAAATATTGTTAGGTACATTGATGTTCGTTGTCTTTGTAAGTATCAAATATGTAAATAATAAGTCTATTATTGTTTTAAATAACTATAACTATGTTGTTATTCTTTTCTTAATAATATAGGCCTTTGCAAATTCTTTGTTTGTCCTACTTCGCAGCATGCCTCAACAACAATTAGTCCCATCATATCAAGGAGTAATTAATTCTGTTTCTGGAGATGTAATAGGAAATATTTCAATGACTCAATTACCGCAGGATGGAACAAATATGTGGACGAGATTTGATCAGTCAATATTCGCTACATATTCATTCTTGGGAATTGGTGAGATTTTATTTGTGGCATTAAATTTTTTTTTTTTTTTGGCTTCAAATTACAAAATAATATTTAAAGTTTTTTCGCTTCAACATTACAGGATGGTCTGCTGTTGGGACATTTGACCCAACCTTCTCATTAGCTATTATGGAAATGCTCTTTAGTAAGTTCCTATTTAGTTCTTATTTATACATTTATTTATTTATTTTATTCACTATTATGCCGATTAACCTTTTCAATTATTTTATATCGTTAATGTAGGTTTTATCGCAGTAATCATGCTTCTAAACCTACTTATTGGTATGCATTTAACAAAAAAAATAAAGACTAAAGCATTCATTTGTTTTTATTTAATACCTAACGAACAAACGTTATTTTCAACTTTCTATAGGTTTCATGACTGAATCCTTCAAAGATTCATTAAATGAAGCCCGCAGAGCACACCTACGTCAACGAGCAGAAATAATAGCAGAAATAGAGCTATTTCTATTAGGTACTTCATTTCGCTATAATTCTGAATGGTTTCCACACTTGATATATTATGAAGCACACGCTGATTCAGTTGTTAAGTGGAGACATAAATTGGATCAAGAATCCAGTAAAATTAATGTTAGCTCTATTAAAAATGAGATAAAGTCTCTCAGGGCCGAATTGAAAGCCGAGCTGAATAGTCTAAAGGATATAATCAAAAATAAGTAAAAAAAGTTATAAGTTATTACAAAAAATCGGAAAATATATACTAATTTAATTTGATAAAAATATTAATAAACTTCCATTTGATGTGAGGACTCTTAATCTCTATGCAAAGTTATACCAAAATCCCGCATTTTTAATAAAGATATCAAAAACGTAATTTTGAATTTTCTCATTGCATATTTATGACCTCGAAATCTTAACGCGTATCGCGTCGCGATTATATGATCTAATTATTACATAACTTTAGTAACGTGATTTAGGAAATTTGTTATAAATATTCGTTGTGTGAAGATTGTTTTTATTGTGAGAATTTCTAAGAGTACTAAGAAGTTCCAACCTTTCATCTCGGTGAAGTGCGCAAACAGAAGGATAAGGTACCTTGAATATTTTTCGAGTAGAGTGACCACTTTGTTGGAGACAACCCCATTTTCACAGGTAAAATAATATCTAATAGGATACCAATAAACATGATCCAAAAGAGATTAATCGAGTATCAATAGGCATCAGTCGGAGCAATACTATTCTGATTGATGCCTATTGATACCCTTTTGGAGCCAAAATCTGGCAACAATAAGGATGTCTATTGGTACCCTATCGGATATCATTTTATCTGAGTTCTGTAAAAACGAATTCTTTTTAAGAGTAGTGTCTAATGAATTTAGAACTTTCTAGTTTACAGAGAATTAAACTCATCTGTTAAAAATTTATTTACTCTGAAGGTGTTATATCCTTCTTTGGTGGCTTTAGATTTTGGTTTTATTAGAAAGATGCGAATGTAAATACTTTTGCATATAGTTTTTCAAATTTTTTATTTTTCTTTTAATAGAAGCTGAAAGTTCGTGTTGTGGTATACCGGAACAGTCGATAATTTTTTCTGGCGGACAGAAACACTGAGTCTATTTGAAATTAAAAACTGAATAAATACAGTATACAGATATTCTGAAACAAGAAAATAGGCAGTTGTTTTATTTTTTATTATTATAATTTATGTAATAATAATAATGTTTTATTTTTTAGATATAGCCAGTCATTTCTCAAGAAGATAGCTGTTATCTTCTACTTTAGCACGTGTAAAAGAGATTTTCTTGGACCAAGAGACGTTATTATCAGATTTTTCAAGGCTTGATATTACAAAATGCTGATTACATTACAGCATGATGGAAATCTATTTGATTGGTTGTCGATCATCATAGTAATTATGCCTTTGAAATGAGATCTTTATGCATTTATTAAGTTATAATTTTAGCCAGAACACTACTTTGGATATATAAAGTTGCTACTTTAGATAAATTGTTACTTCAGATGTGATAGTAAAACTATATATATATAAATACAATCGATTTTATGATATATCATCAACGAATCTGATTATATTTGATTAAATTTGCCAAAAGTAAGAATAAAATTTCTTCAAAATTTCATTGTCTTTTTGTTATATAAATTTGTAACTTGCAAGTAGTAAGTCATAAATTTTTATAACAATGAAATTTAATGAATTTTATTTTTCGATACTACTTGCTTTTGACAAATTTAAACAAATATAATCAGATTCACCAGCAACTTAATATATAATCAATCGTATTTTATATGGAACATTTACTATAAGCAGCCAATGAAATTTCAGGAATCAACAACAGATTAAATGGATTTTCAACTATGCTTTATTGGGGTATTTCATATCCTTATTAATCAAACATATATAAGGTATTATAGTAAAAATTACTAATACAGATTTTTTTACGTATTATTTAATATTTATGCACCCGTGTAGATCCTCCTATACCCCAGCAATATTATTTTACCAATAGAATTTCAAATTTGTTGCGTAACAGATAATGACCGTTTTGAATAAAAAAAAAATGTATCAGTATTTTTTACGTAAATAATTCTTTGAATAGATTATCTGCATTTTGAACACGTATATCTGAATAAAGATTTGATGAACCCGAATCTTTTTTGTAAGCTATTCTATTTTCACTTCGAATGTCTTTTAATTGCTTATCAGTAAATTGAAATTCTTTAGTTGCTGAAAGGCACATCTTGGATTGTTGGGTATCAGCTATCATATTCGGGTGAGTTTTCAAATCCCACTTGTTAAACAAGCCTTCAATTTGTTGCTGGTGAACAATAATATACCAAATTTTGTTTTTAATGAACTCATATAGTTGTGGATATTGATGAAGTAAAACAGTTGACTCACAGACAAATGAACTAAATTCTTGAAAAAACATTTCGTCTGTTAATGCAATTTTGAAATCAAAATCATTGAAGTTTTCTTCTATAATATCTATTTCAAGATATTTTGCATAACAAATCTCTTTTAAACTAGGAACTTCCAGCCAAGGCTTTCTAAGCACAACATTCCAATAGCTACGCACAAATTGTTGCGCATTATCTTCACCAAGACGACACATGCTTAAGGGAAGGTGAAGTTAACAATTTAACCATTTCTGGTGTAATTCAAGTCCTTTTTGAATTCCTTGTTCTAATTTTTGAATTAATAATTCGATTTTTAGATCATTCATAACTTCTGTACTCTGTAGAAGTTCACCTCCAAAAAATGAATAAAGACCTTTCAAGGTAATTAGGAGCTTACTTGTTGACTTGATAATGAAATCCGGCATCTGGTGTGCTCGACGATTGGATGGTAAACATTTTAGTGAATTGTCCGATTGTATAATCCTCGGTTGTGGGTCATAACCTACAAGGAATTTAGCAAATGGACAGTAAAATTCCTGGCCAAATTTTACTAGATATTGTATTTCGATGTTCAATTCAGGGTCGTCTAGCCAATTTTGAAAAAGCTCCCATTTTTGAAGATATGAACTTGGAATTTTTTTTAGATTTCTTAATTTTGGAAGGAACTATGCAACAAATTCGATATGAACTTCATGTCTTTCAAGAAATTGTTCAGCTGTAATTAATTCATATTGCCACCGTAATCGTAGAGGATGTTGATATTTATCTAATTGATAGCTAAGTCATTCTTTATAAAGATTCTTGATCACTTCACCTTTCATATTTAGTGGTGAATCTTTATCACTATGGTTGTAACCATCATGTAACAACCATATCAAATAAAAGAGGTTGAATGGATGCCATGTTTTGGAAAATCTGGTAGTTGTTGAAAGTTTACCAAAGGCCATTTCTTCAAAATTGTTCAAAATTAAATGCAGAACATGTAATCCACAAGGAATTGTGATACAATTACTATTAGTCAATCAATTAAATTTTGTTACAGCACCTCTGGCCGAGCCACTCATGTAATTTGTGTTGTCAGAAAGGAAGGTGAGACATTGTGAAAAATTAAGGTTATATTTTGTACAAGACTCAAAAAGAGCTTGACTAACTGTATTGGAATTACAGCATTAAGGTCTTTGGTTTCTAAAAGTATAAAATCAGATATATTTTTTGCTGAGTTCCAGAACATAAAGCAATTTACTAATATTTTTTTTTCACCTCGACCTGATTTGTCTACCATTATACCAAGTGTAAAATAAATTGACTGATTGGCTTTCTGAATTATGTTTCTCACATGTAATTCTGATACTTCACGATGCCATCAGCTAATAGTCACAGCAGAGATCCAAGATTGTGAATCATCTCCAGTTAAAAAATTAAAAATGACCTTCATACTAGCTGCAGCAGTATTAAAAGATATTTGGCCGATTTGGGAAACCTTCATGATAAGGTCAATAAAGTTTGTATTATATTCTTTCTTGTTTTTGCTGACTAAATTTCTAATCATGGTTTTCATATTATTGTGTTTCAATTCTGGTGGACACCTGGCTTTTGCACAAATTTGAGATATATGCCTACGATGTTTGTGTTTTAATTGCACAATAGAACCATTGAGTTTTTGAATTTTATAAATTGCATAGTTTTTAGAAGTTGTAATTTTTGAATTTTTTGCTTTAGTTGTTTGTTATTTTGGTTTAATGCTTGTACCGATTTTCCAGGTTTGTAAAGAGAGTCAGATATATACTAAGATGCTTTTTTTTGAATATAAGGAAACAGAATTTGATCTTTATTTTTTCTATGTGAATATTTTATAGTACACAAAAGATGAGATGTTGATTTAAGATCTGTATCAGGCATAACGTTAAGAGAATGTACTATTGCATTATATATAGGGGTATTAATATTTAAGTTATTAAAGATCTTATCATGTATTATTTTAAGTTCGTGAATGGAAATTTTTTTTAAGTGTTTTGTTATTTCATCGATAAGTTTTATGCGCAAATTTGTTTCATTCTTTTGGGCTAGTGATTTACATGTGCTTTTTAATTGCACTTTATGTTTGGATAGTTTAGGCATTTATATCAAAAAAATCAGTTTAAAATTACTATATGCGAAAGTTATTTTAAAACTACTTTCGCTACATTTTAAATCTTTATTAACAAAAGCAATTCAAAACAAAAGCACTTTTGTTTTTTTTAAGATATCTTGGCTATCAAATCCAATTCGAAACAAAAGCGTATTTTTTTTTTTTTAATTAAGATCTTATGATAACAAACACTAAATTATAAAAAGATTTAAAATTAAAACTATTATAAAAACATCTAATAAAACCCGATATATAACATTACAAAGAACATCTTTACACAATTGCAGGACTAAATTTTTGGCCATCAAAGCCAATTCGTAACAAACAGTCATTTTTTAACTAAAGCATATATAGCAAAACAAAAGAAAAATTCCTGCTAATATAATATTTTAAAGTATTTGAATACTTAAATTTTTTGGCTTGTAACTTCTTTTGGTTACACTACGCCAATTGTTTGCCACAAAAATTATTAGAAAAAAATCACTAGTGATCGAATTGAATCAATTTCTTGATCACTTCTTTTGATAGTAATTTACTAGTAAAGACACTTCGATTTTGTCGATCAATTTTATGCATGAAATCTTACACTAGCATCATTATTACTGCACCTTACATAGTTATGATTAATTAGGATATGAAATACCCCAATGCTTTATGTTATTGTACATCTTTTATCTAATAAGAAAATTAAGTAGTAGATCACAGTTAAAGGGTATAAATTTTATAGTTAAACAGTAAAAAATTATTATTACTTTTAATAAAATATTAAAATATCAAAGTTTTTGAAAAATGTAAAAGTCATAATTATAAAGGAGAAAATGCCAATAACTTATGATCTACAAAACCAAATTTGAATAATTTTACTACTATGTATTAGAACTGTTTTATAATTTTTGTTAGAAACTCAAGAAGGTTTACTTGATATAAAAAACTATCTAGTCTTATTTCAACTTCATAAAAAAGCTATATTAACTTCTGATAATTTTTTTTATTAAATTTGCTATCTTTATATCCTTTAACTGTGATTTACCTTTTAACAGTTAAATTATAAAATTAATATTAATATTACATATATATGCATAATACAATTATATTTAAGAGTAGAGTATATGTAAATTATTTTAGATAGTTTTGTATATCTTTTTATTTATTTTTTATTTTTTTATTTTTTATATAAGCAGTCATGCTAGTGCTTTATTAAGATTTTTGAAATTACTATTGCAATTACATAAATATACCTAACAACTAAGCTTAGCATTACCCAGTTACTCTAATGGTGCCTAAATGCAACCTGCTGCATTATCTTTAGCAAAGGTAAACTGCTTGTCTGACTACTTAAAGTTCATAATGAAATGGTCTTTCTCTTTTTATAATAAGTTTCTGAATTATCTTTCTAATTTTCTCTTTGATTTGTTTTTTTTTTCTTTTACTTTTTTCTTTCTCTCTTCTATTTCTTACTGACTAGCTTTTTTCTTCTTACTTAAACTTTCTTTTTTCTTCTGTTTTTCTTTCTTTATTTTACTTGTTATTCTTTTTTTTTTTCATGTATTAATTTTTTTATAGTGTATTCTTCAGACTTGTTTATAAAATATGTTCTATACTGTTTTTGCTACTATGCTTATAAACTGTTGTCTTGTTTTTGTACTCAAAAGTTGTGATAATCTGACTTGAATTGCTTTTGGAATTAGGCTTTTGATTAGTGTTTTTCTTATTTTCATTTTCATTTTTTCTATTTTTTCAAAAAATGCTATATATAGTACATATGATAGGACTTGGATTTTTTTTTCTTTTTTTAAACTTTTTCATACTATTGTAATAAATATTTTCTGTATTCTTTTTTATAAATTTGTTTGTCTTTTACAATATGCTAAATGTTTTTTGTTTTTTTGGCTTTACTTTGGCAAACTTGGTATTCTGCTATTATATATATTTGGTCTTCTTTTGTTGAGTTCTTCCAAAATCAAAAGTTTGTCTAATATATATTTTATAAAAATATTTCTTCTTATATTGCTTCTTCTTATCAAATAATATATCTCTTTAGATGACTTTAGCCTTTTCTAAAAATATGTTCAATTATAGATTATTGCTTTTGTTATTGGTTCTATATTCTTAATCACTATTGTTTCCTTTTATTTTACTTCCAATCTGGCATTCATTATTATTTTATACAGAAGTCTTACTGGTAAGTCTATTTACTTGTTTTCTCACTCTAGGTAGTACTCTATCTTTTTATAACTAATTTCTTCTGGAAAAATTATCTTTTTGCTTAACATTTCTTTTTTTTTTTTTTTTTTTTTTAAGCTAACTGCTTAAAAACGCAGATGGTGTCTTTTATTATTAATTATTGCTAATA
>CAJVQA010004459.1:0-17551 GCA_910591915.1 Cetraspora pellucida
ATAGTTTAAAATAACAGTTATTAGATTTAATATTATTAATAAGCTTTTTAATTTATTTTATAAAATATGATGTATCAAAAGTGATGATATGATCTATATATAACTTGTATAAGGTTACTTTTATACTATACTAGCAAATAGCACACAAGCTTTTATACACATATTTAGGTACTGTCTAATCTAACTCTAACCTTCTTGTCTGTACATCCATTAAGCTGTTACTTATTTCAGAATATGTTACCTGACTGTAAGGCTTCAGAAGCTCTTTTGCTAACTAACTACTTATATTTAATATTTGCTAATAGGGCTTATCTTTGTAAAGTTTATTCAGACTTCAGTACTAACTTTATAGCATATTTCTAGTACTTAGCTATACTTTGCTTTAGACTTCAGACTCACAATCAAGATAACCCAAAAGGACTATGTCCAGTTCTTGGTATTCTAAAAGTTTGCTTTCCAAGATTCTTTTTCTTTGGTTCAAGACTTTTAGTGTTCTGATTGGTGGTATCTCTCATCTGAGGTTTTTGCCTATCTGATGCCTTTCACATCAGTATTTATTTCCTAGGTTTAGTCTTTACAGTAGTACTATTGAAGATCTGTACTACCTCTCTACTTAAGTCTTTCCAAGTAGGCTCTGGCTTTCTAGTTTTATAAATTTACATAATTACAGAAACTTATCTTGTATTTGCACTGCCCAATACTGATTTGCATTTCTTTATATAACTCAACATTGCGCAGATGCTCTATAATCTGTCAGTCATGCTAGTGTGACTATAGTTACAGATATTTTATTCTAACTGATCGACAGAATACTATTGCTATAATACTGCCTATGTATTACATAGGAGATTATTCAAATTTTTACTATTAGTAGATTTTGAACTACTACCTACTATTTGAAAGATTGACAACATATTTATTTTACTAAGTTGCCACACCTTCAATATTAATTATATAATATTTATATAATAAAAATATTTCAAAAAATCAATAAGTTTTTGTAAAATAACTTTTTTAGCCTATATTATCTTTTTACTTGTTATATATTTTTTTACTAAGCTTTTAGCTTTATTATTCTATTAATTTTTACTGTGGCTTTTGATCTTAACTAACTTTATTTGAATGTTTTTTGTTCTAATAAGATCTCTAATTTTTATTATCTATATTGCATTCTTCTTTTTGAATTTTATTTCTGTCTATTTGTTCTAAATCTTTTTTAATGTTTCTTATTACAGCATTACTATATATATATACTTCTATTTGTTTTTATCTTGATATTATTAAAATTGCTACCTATATTGCTATTAGCTTAGCTATTGTTAATGTTTGCCATCCTTTTAGATTTAATATTACCTCTTTTTTATGCCATTTTTGTGTTTTATTTATTTGCACCAATCCTATACCTATACTATTTTTAATTACTGTATCTTCTTTAGTTTTTATGTTTGCTGCTCTATTTGTGTATATTATATATTTGTTCTTGTTTCTTATTATATTCTTTTTTAAAACTTTTATTATTTCTTGACTAATGTTTTTTTTTTAACTTTTATTATTCAATAACTTCTACTTCTAGATCTTCTATTGTTCTTAATCTTTTAAGTCTTTGTTCTCTAATTTTTAGTTTATTTGTTTTTATTATTTCTATTATCTGATTCTTTGCTATCTTAATCTTGTTGCTGTCTTTTTTTATTAATACATTTAGGATCATATTAATTTTATTGTTTATTCTTATTTATTGCTGACAGCTACTTCAATCTGCTTATCTTTTCTTGTACAATCCTTACATTTCTTAATTTTGATAGCTTTCTTTGTTTTGTATTTGCCAGTGTTTTACTAATATATTTTTTTTCTTTTTAACTATTTTTTCCAACTGTCAGTAGTTTGTGCACTATATGCTATCTATTTTTTTATTTTTTTATTTGTTAAAATATATTCCAATCTTATTTGCATTGCTTGAGTATTTTGCTTGTTTGTTTTAAATTGTTTTTTAACTTTTTTGCTTTTTAGTTTACTAAGTACATTTTGTTCTATTATCTTAAACTATTCAGCTTTTTTTTTTTGCTTGATAAGTCTTAACAAATCTTTAACTGTTGCTATATGATTGGCTTTTTTTTGTATTAAGCAACTGATTTAGGTATATTAAGCCTGTTTCATTTATTCTAATTTTGCTTCTTTTTTATAACTGAATATATACAAGCTTTTTTATTTTAGTTTCATATCTAAGCATTGTCTATAGATCATCTTCTGTTTTTATATTTATATTAAGCTTTTTTGCTTTTAATAATATTAGGCAAGCTAGGTTACTTTTCTAACCTTTTATGTTTTTTAACAACTCTTCTATTTTTCATATGTTTTTTGTTAAACTTGTTCTTTAGCAGCCTTTTGTTATTTTCAATTTTATTAATTATACAAAGTTATTTTGTTTATTTCAGTATTGTTATTAAAATTCTAGAATTCTACTAAAAGTTCAGAATCTTCCAACCTTCTAGTAGTTTTAGTAAAATTTTTACTAGAAAAATTTTTTTACTAAAACTCATATAAGATTAACCAATAATAGTAAACAGCAATAATCAATAAAAATACATATATTTCATATGATTTTAATATAAAAATCTTTACAATTGTAGCATATAAGAATATTAATATATGGTCCAGTCTGGTTCTAGTTTATTTTAGTCCTAAACTAGTTAGAAAGTAGTTCAATACAGTAATATACATTACAGATAATTGATGAATTATTCTGTTTAGATCAATATAAATTAACTGATTATTTACTAATTTTATTTAAAATTTACTGATCAGAGTTCTATTAATTACTCAATTAGTAATAAAATATCTGTAAAATTACTGCTAATAAAAATATTTTTCTTGATTTATTTTTAATTAAATTTTATTCAATATATCAAAAATGACATCTATTTATATCAAGTAATTTTTTAACTAGTTTGAATTGATTCTTGGTGGTCCTGATTCAGGATCAGTACCAAACTAGTTTCTTTTATACCACTTAATATCTCTAGTAGTATATATACAAGAATGCATGTTAATTAAATTTGCATAATTCAAAAAAAGCAAACAATTAATAACAAATTTATAATTTTTAGTGTTCTTTTATTTTATAGTATTTTGTTGATCTGTTACAATTTATATATTGCTGTTAATATCAGTAAATAGTTTCTGAAATTTAAACAAAATATGTCAAATATATATTTAAAAGTTTTTTTATTCCTTTATTTTTTTTTTTGTATAATTTTAAAATAACTGTATAATTTAAATAATAGATAAAGTTTCAAGTTTTTATTTTAACAGTTTGCAAATTTAGAGTTTAATTATTTAATAATGCAAGTTGGTTGCTAACTTTAAGTGTTGCTACCAAACAATAGATCATAATTAATTTTTAGTAGAAATAAGACTATGCATAACAGGATAATAGTATATTAAAAAGTATTCAAAACTTACTTATCATTATTCATATAATCTGGCTTTTGAAATTGTACACTAAATATATTATATAATTTTTATTTTACTTGATTATCTACTGCTAGATGCTTATAATTATTTAACAAATCACCTTTCATATAATTATGAGGATTGTTCTATTGTTTCTTTTTTTCTTCTTGTTTAGAAATCTCCTTATTTATCAATATTTACTTCTAGTCATATAATTGGTTTTCCTAATTATCAGCATTTGTTATATCTAATAATTCATTATACAATCTATTGTTTTTATCTGTATTTATATTTAATTCAATTTGGTTATCTGTAGGTTGATCTGTAGTTTTACTGATAGGTAATGCACTAGATTAGTTAAACATGATATCACAAGTATGAATTTGTTTTTTTACTCAAAAAAAGTAAATTAAAGCACAGATTTGAATTATAGCTAGTATTTTATCATTCTAAATTTTTTTTTGTTAAAAAAAAAAAAGAGTTAATTTTAAAACAAAGAACTAAGAAAAATCTTATATAGAGATGGCAACAATGGTTGTGTAAAAAAATCCTATTGAACTTTATAATCTTTTTATAGATGCTGCATTAACATATATTTTAAATAAGCATATAGCTAATGGTTTTAACTTTCTAGTTGAATTAGAAATGAATTTTCAAAATTCCAATACATTTTGTCCAAATTGTTTATATATTGCAAAGTTAAAAAAATATTTATGTTTTCTATAGTTATTTAGCTTAAGCAAGATGCAAGTTGGTTGGCATCTAAACTATGCTTTGTAATAATAAATAACAAATTAAACTATATATATAAAATTTAAATTTTCATTATTATTATTAAACTATATAATATAAATATTTGGATTTAGAAAAAAGATAATAATAATAATAGTTGTTTTTATTGTTTTCATCTTTGTTCTAACTGCAGAATTATAAGTTGAGCTAAATTATAATCTAAATGTTTTTTCTAGAGTTCCAATCCATTATCTGTTTATTCTTTTATCTATCAGATATCCAGATATCAAATAGATAATCAGATAAAATGAATTAATAGATAGATAACTGAATTATCCAATAAATTATTCGAATTAATGCAAGAAGTAAGTATTAATGCAAGGAGTACATATTGATCTAGCAGTTGATCTAACAGTTAATGTAATGAGTATTATATGATATAACAGTTGATCTAATAGTTGATCTAATGATTGTTCTAACAGCTAATCTAACAGCTAATATGATAAGTGTTATATAATATAATGGTTGATATAATGGTTGATCTAATAGTTGATCTAATGATTTATATAGTAAATAGAATGAAGAAAGCAGTGAGAATTTCCAGATTCGTTAGCATATTTGATTTCTCAGATTACTGTTTTATTAAATACAGATAAGTCTTCGAACTTATCATCATCTGTTTAATATATCCTATTATTACTTCAATTATTTAATAGGTACAACTTTATATTTAAACATTCATCTAATTGGCTAATGTAAGTCAATTGCCTGGGTAACTTATTTATACAGTTTAAAGTACTTTTTAAGAATGTAACATTTTACTAACAAAAATTATTGTAAGCCATCAAAAGAATGTTTATATTTATTGCAAAAATAATCAGTAACTCAAGAACTTTACTTAAAGACAAATATTTTTACTATTTACTATTATATTAACTATATATAAGCTCTAAATGCTAGAAACAGTCAACAAAAAAAGATTAAGATGTATATATAAGATCTAAACCTATTTATACTATTTAATATACTATTACAATAAAAAGCTTATACTAATATTCTTATTTTACATATTCTGAATATTATATGTAGAGTTAAAATATTAGTAATTTTGGGTTAAGTAGTAGGTTGATAATATGTATATAGAAAAATATTATTGTTTCATTAAATATGTAGGCAAGGCCATGTTGTACAATATCTCTAATAAAAGTTTTAATATTAAAATAGGATTAAATTATAATTTTTCAAAAAATAATAAATAAAGAATATAGTTTCTCTAATAATTTATTCATATATTAACTCTTTAATAGGTTCAGGTTTTTAATAATAAATAATATATTTATCCAGTTATTTATTCACTTTATGCATATCTATCTGTTTTCTAATTTTATGTGATAAATTATTTGTATATAATTATTGGTTTTTAAGTTTTTTAAGCAAAGTTTTCTTTTGTTTTTCTATATATAAAATGATAAATAGTTTAAAAATTACAAAATTATGTAATTTGATTAGTTAATTATCATGGGCATTCACAGATAAGTCAACAAAATCAACTAATTATATGAATGTCTTCCTATAATGTATGACTAGAGATACTAGTATAATTGGTAAACAGTAAAATAATAAAATAGTAAAATAGTATTATTACTAATGCCAACTTAGCTCTAATAATTCTGACCTAAATTTTTATCAATCTACTAAATTTTAATTTTACCATTTCATCAATTTTACCTAATTTTTATTTTGATATAATTCTGATGAAATTACTTCACTATTTCATCTGGTAAAACTGGCATCTCTAGTAATAACCCATATAACCATATAAGTAATTAAACTTTCCTTTTTTAATAAATTAGACTTTTTATTTTAATAATCAATTTTAGATTGATCAGTCTTTAATATTATCAATCTCTTTTTATTCTTACAATAAGAGTAAAAAAACCCAAAACATCACCTCTACTAAAGAAAAGGTTTTAGAATTACAACAAATCTCATATGTAGAGAACACTGACAAGTGTACTTCAAAGTAGTTGCATTTAGTTGACAGATTTCATGAGACTATTAATTTCAAAAAAGGAATTGAAAAAATAGAGATGACAACAGAATTAGAAGACTTTTTTTGCAAATTTCTTACCTAGTTGAAGTGCTTGAACAGAAATGACTATAAGGTAGAGAGTATACACAACTGCTATGCTTCTATAGCTTATTACCTGAAAGAGAATAATAAAATCAAGACATGTAAGTCATGAAATTCATAATATTTCGGTAAAGCATTGAAGACTTTTGATGGTAAAATAAAAAATCTTTAAAGTATGTGTTTGGGCAAAACAGATTAAGTGTTTTCACTAACTGCTAGAAAGATTATTCAAATCCTTAATCATAAGAAAATACAGGTGAATACTAACAAAAGGTTGGTGTAATGAATTTTCTTTTGGCTATCAAAAGACAAGAATAAGTATAATGTCCAACATTTCTATATATGTAATATGCTAAGGTCATTGTTTTGCTGCTTTTTTCCAATCATATTCAAGTTTTTGTGATATCAGTAGCTATTTTAATTATTAATTCCAAATAAAATTCTATTTTGTTTGTTGTTTCATTTCTTATACATTTTCTTCTTATTGAAAATATCTTTCAAACTCTCTTATGTGTAACAAATAATTGCAGTGACAACTACTTAGTATATAAAATAAAATATGTTTATTTGAAAGCCAAGCAAACTTCAGTTTTTCTTTATTAAAGAATCTCTTAATTTCAAATATATAATTAGTCACATTATACTCTATATACAATAAATTCTACATACAATAAATCATGCATTATGCAAAAATTTCTGATCGTGCTATTGCAGCAGATAGATGTATATACTAACAAATATTATTTTTTGCAGGTTTTCCTATTAAAATAAGTCTAATTTGTTATATGATTTTAATAATAATCTGCAATAATACAGTAATAATGAGTTTCTATTGTATTGTATTTATAAGACAAATAAAGAAATTTAATTATGTTATATACAAATCATAGAAACTGCCCATATTAATATTCTGATTTAAATTACTATTCCTGATAATTTTAATATTTAATCTTTGTATATTTAGACTTAGATATTAATATACTATATGAACATACCTGCTTTATGATTAATAAATAGAAAAATAATAATAAACATTATTCACTACCTTACTATGAACATAGGACAGAATTGATTTATCATTTATTATAATTTGGTTTTTTATTAATTATTATCCAAAGCTTTTATGTTGTTTTTTCTAAAATGTAATTATACAAAAATGAAGTGTGCATATAGGCTGTAAAGCATAATCATGAAGATATTTATTATTCCTACTGTTCTGAGAAATACATAGTATTTAATATGTTATATGTAATATTTTTAAGACTATAAAAGCAATAAAATACTATTAATTATCTAATAGCATATATAAAGTAGCTTGCAATTCTCTTAGTCTAAATAGAAATTACATATTATAATTGTTAAAAATAATATATATATGCATATGATTTGTCAGTTTTGGGCATTTTTTTTTTGTTTTCAGTATTACTTTTTTCAAAATGTCAGAAAAACAATCCAGTAAGTCTAATTTAATTAAGTTTTCAAATAAAGAAAACATTCAAATAATTCTAATTCAATTAAATTGTTAAATAAAAAAAAAAGCTTTAAATAGAGATAAAAAATGCATCAAGATTAGTTAGATTTGGGATCACTTCAAGGAAGCTATAATTCAAGATGAAGATGAAGAAAAAATTCTAGTAATTGTTTGCCAAGAGAAAAATAATAATAATACTAATTGTAATACATCATATATCCATACTTGTGGGTCAACAGAAAATGCAATTATTTATCTTTGAAATGCATATAAAATAACCAAACATAAAAAAAATAAAGTTTGTTATTAAATATATTACTGAATTAGGTAATATTTAATATTAATAATATTACTAATTAGCTAATACTTAATATTTTTTTAATTAATATTAATAGAATAATAAGCAAAATGTATCAAATATTAAAAAACATTCTGAGGCCTAACAAACTCAATTAAGATAGTTGCTTACAATATGGATTATAAAAGATTTACAGCCCATTCATATTGTAACTAATGAAGCATTTTGTAAATTTATTAATGATTTAGATTCTGCTTTTATAATGCTATATGAAGAGACTGTTAAAAATTTAATTTATATTGTCTATAATTATAGTTTGCCAATTCTCAAAAAAAGTTAATTAATAAGGCAATTTTAGTATCATTATGTATAGATCTATAGATGACTTGTAGCCATCAGAGTTATCTCAGTGTTACTTGTTCTTTTATTAATAATAATTTTAAGCTATGTAAATTTGTTCTTACAATTAAATATATCTGATATCTTCATACAGCTGATCATATAAGTGAAATATTAGGAAATATCATAGATGAATGAAAAATTCAGAATAAAATGTTTATTATTACTACAGATAATAGTCATAATATAAAAAATGCTATATTAAATATGAATAAAGTTAATTAGATAAATTGTATATTGCATATATTACAACTTGTAATCGCAAAGAGATTAATTCTAGCAAAAGTATTGGTTAAAAGAATTAAACAGTTAATTAATTTTTTTATACAATCTAAGCAAAGTAAATAACTTGAAGAAGTTCAAAGGAAATTTCCTGAAATTCAAAATATAAATAATCCTAAAAATGAAAATAATAATAATAATAATAATTTTGAAGTAAGATATATAATATATATTTATTTATTTATATAATAATAATAATAATTTTAACATATTCTAATTTATTAGAGTGTCCAAAAAGTTTTTGAATACTTGCATGCAATAGCTGATTGCCCAATATGATAGAATTCTTCTTACCTTGTCTAGAATCAGCTTCTTAAATTAAGAAACCATATTAGCCTTCTTGTAAACTTATTTTCAATCAAATCTGATTCTGAAACTAAAAAAGATCTCAAATATTTAAAGAAAATTTTGCTTTTTGATAAGGAGTGGGATATAATAAATAATTTAGTAGAGATTCTTGAGCTGTTTGCTAAAGCTACTGATTACTTAGATAGAAATAATTATTGCACCTATTTGATAATAGTTCCTATTTTAATCGAGCTTAAGAAAAATTGTCAGTTATCAATCTCTAATAACAATAATATAGCAGATATTAATGATGATGATAATGACTTTCAAGACTTATTTGATGATAATAATGCTAGAACTGATAAAGAAGAAGAGGATAAACAGGCTTATACACTAATTAGTATAGATATTAATGAAATAAAAAATAATTTGTATAACAAAATAAACCATTATTGGTCTAATTTAACATCACCAAGTTCACTTTTACCTAGTCTTTTAGATCCCAGGTGCAAAAATCTATCTTTTGTCTCATTTGCTAAATGGTTTGCTACTAAAAATTTACTTAGTAATGAGTATGAAAAAATGAAAAATAATATAAACAAAGAGAAAAAAAATATTAAAACAGAGGTTAAATCAACTTCTGTAAAAAAAAAAACAAAAAGTAGCATTTTTTCTAGTTTTAAAAAACATATGCCAGTTATGGTTGAGGAGATTTCTAACTATCTAAAGCTTAAAAAAATTAATGTTGAATGTGATTTTTTCATGTAATGGCATGAGTGTCATAACAAATTTCCAGTTTTAAGCAGACTTGCAAAACAGTATTTAGCTATTTTTGCATCTTTAACAGCTAGTAAAAGGCTTTTCTCAGATGCAGAAAATTTAATAACTGCAAAGAGAACTTGTATAAGTCCTTTGCTATTTAAAAGATTAAGGGTAGGGGTGACATAGATCATTTGTCATATGATTTTTCTAACAAATAAAATTTTATATATAAAAAAAATATATAGTACTAATAAAACTTTTTAATATTATATTTAATTGTTACTAAAATTTTTTTTTTAAATATTAATAGTGAGGCCATGCTCTATCTTTATTGAATATTTAATTAAGATTTTATATATAGTACAAGTCTACTTTTAAAATATTATAGAAAGAATAGAAGCTCAGACTAATTTATCTGCAACCTAAACCAAATTGTTACTAAAATTTAATAGTATATAAATCTATATCTTCTAATTATTTTAATAAAATTTTATAATTTATTTTTAAACTTTTTTCACTAATCTTCACAACCAAAATTAGAACAGAAAGAAAATCATAAAAATCACAAAAGCTAGCAAGTAAAAGTACAGTTGTTAACTAAGCAAAGTTAAAGCTAGGAAGAAATTAGATATAGTTTATTAAAATATTAGACCAAGTTAACACCAATATAGTAGTTAGTTTTGATTTATAGAAAAAATTTTTGCTTTTTGACATAAATTTTTAGTTGAAAAAAAGAAAACACAAAAACCCTATACTGCAAATCACACACATGACATGTAAAGCAAGTCAGAGTAAACAGTAAACATAACAAAACAAATAAACAAATACACAATCTTGTAGATAAACAAATAAACATAGATATATATAGTAAAACATGTGTTGAATATATACAGATAAGATATAAAAATAATGCAAAGAAGTGTAATACAAAAAGTTCTATAGAGATTGACTGATATAAGAAATTAGAAAAGTATTGTGATATGTTTAACAAATCTGACAGAGTACAGAAAGAATTATTAGATAGTCATAAATCAAGAGTATTAAGAAAAGAAGAGGAATTGGCCAGACTAGTCAGCACTGAAGCAGTTTTAGTTTGTGTTTAGAAACTTAATTGAAATATATAATTACTATAAGTATGTACAAGTAAGAGGCATTGAGAAACCAAAAAAGAATAGTATAGAGCAATTAAGTGAAGACAAAGAAAAGAAAGAGATATTGCTAGAGCAAGAATGTGGATACATGAATTATAGTATACTAGAAAAACAAACAAGAAAGAGCTTAGTAATGAAAAATAAAGAAGAAAAAGAAGTTAAAACAGAAGAAAATAAGCAGCAGAAGAACATGACCAATGATATAAAACAAGTAAGAAACATAAGACAGATGAAGAAGAAGTTGAACACAAAGAAGAGAAAAAATCTGAAGTAACCATAAATGTTGAACAAATATGAAATGAACAAATAAAAGAACAAAATAATACAGAGAAGCCAATAAAAATACATATAAATAGTAAGTTAAAGAACAATATCTATACAATGTGAGACATTCCAGTAGATGTAAGACCAGCATATATAAGAAAGTGTCTTTTGTTTTATAGTAGAATTAAGTTTATTTAGTAGAAAAGTTGTAGTAACAGTAAAGTGGCAATGTTTACTATTAAGTTTAAAAACAAGAATAGAAAATCGATGCTTGATTAGACATAGTTAGTGCATTTCAAAGAAGGCAAAACATGTAGAGTTACTCTAGATACTTTTGCAAAAGAGGTATTAGAAAGTAGAGCAACATATAAGGTAATAATCAAAAATGTTCTAATAATAGCAATAGAGGTGTTATTATTAAGACAACTAAAAGTAATAAAGGTGAAAGCAGTTTCTATTTCAGTAAATAGAAACAAAAACAACAGAAAACTGCATCAGTCTACTTCGAAACAGAAGAAAACTTATTAATAGCTACTAATAAGAAGCCATATTATTATAATACAAGATTAGATTGATGTAACAGAAAAGCATTCAAAAACATTGAAACTAAAAGAAAAGAAAACAAAGATGTAAAAGAACATGTTATGAATAGGAGCACATAGTATAGAAGACAATTGAAAAGTCAAGGAAACATGAAGAAAGAAGAGAATAATAAAGAAAATCAGCAAAGAAAAAATAAAGAAGTTAACAGGAAATATAATGATAGTATGCAAACAAAAGCAGTTGATGTGAAGAAACCAAAAAGTGAACTACAAAAGGTCCTTAGTAGAATATTAAGAAGATTAGATAACATTAAAGAAAGACAATTAAGAGGCTTGCTTCTAAATCATTTTTTAAGTTACTATAGATATTCTTTAAGAAAAAGTGTCTACTCTGTTGAATACAGAGTTAGAGAGCAATAGTGAAAAGTTGACATATAGTGTAAGCAGATATGACAAAAGTGAAAAAAAAATAACAAGTGCTAAGATAGCATGTTACAATATAAATAGAATAAAGTGTAACAAGATCAAACTAAGAACAATAGTTGAGTAGGCTAAAGAAGAAAAAGTTAATATTCTGGAATTAGTAGAAACAAATAGTAATAGTAAAGAGCTGAAATATAGTTTAGAAAACAATTATTATAGAGGCATTTGGTCACAAAGTGAAATTATAAAGAAGAAAGAATTAGGTGTTAGGTTATTAATAAGCCAAAAATAGAAGAAATATATAAAAGAAATCTGTAGATTTGAGGAATACTTAATTGAAGCAAAGTTTTACTTTAAGCAGATAGAAATAACGATAGTGATAGTATATATTCCCCCAAGTGACAAAGAAAAAACAAGAAAGTTACAACAAAAAATTGTAAATATGTATATAAAGAAAGCAAGTAACTCGTAGTTTATAGTAATGGGTGATTTTAATTATGTAGTAAATAGCAAATTAGATAAGTTAAGTAGTAGTAAAAATAATTGTAGCAGATCACTTCTACTATATAAATGAATGATAAGACAGAGATTTGGTAATATATATAGAATTTGCTATCCAGAATTAAAAAGTTACACTAGGGCAGAACATGATGTACAAACAAGAATTAACCAAATATGGATTACAGAAGATCTACAACTAGGTTTAGAACAGACAAAAATAATTAATGCAAAATATATAACATCAAGTGATTATAATATTGTTTGTGCAATGTTAATATTCAAATACTTGATTCAAGTATATAGTGTAGCTGAAATGAAGAAAAAAGATATAACAAAAACAATTTATTTGTATGAAAAGGTAACAAAAGAAAATTGGAAAGATTACCAAGTAGATCTTGAAAATTACTTAACTAAGAACAGTAGACTTAAAGTATTTGAAAAAGTTGGTATAGCACTAATATAGACAAAGTGTGAAATATAGTATTCTGTACAATAAAAGATGCAGCAAATAAAAATATATTAAAAAAGAAGATAATCCAAAAAAATAGCAATGTTGAAAGAAAGAAAAGAATAACTACATTGCACAAAGGAATAATAGCACTAAGTAAATTACTGCAGAAGACTAAGAAGTTGGCTAATAAAAAAAGAACTGAACTAAACTTAGAAAAAGTTAACATAGAGATAGATAAGATAAATATAGAATATGGCCTGAAAATAGGTTATGTAGGAGAAGGCAAAATAACAGATCTTGATGAGTAGTATTAGCTAATAAAAAAGCAGTAGCAGGCATTAAGAGTAGCTGAGAAAATAGAAGAGAATAAGCATACAAGAATTGAAATTAATACTGCAATAGATAGAAGATGTGAGAATATTGATGAAGAAGTAAGAAGAATACTTTCTAGTATTCTAGACAAACTGTACAACAAAATCAGAATTGATCGAGTATTAAAACAAAAAGAAGATAGATGTATATTAGTTAGTGAACCAAGTGCAGTATTAGAGCAAACAAAAGAACATTTTAGTAAACAGTTTAAAAAGAGAGACATTATTGAAGATGAAGAAGTAATTGAAAAGTTTTACAAGCCACTTGCAGAAGTCAGAGAAGAGTAAAATAAGGAGTTAAAGGCAGAGATAACAATTGAAGAATGGATAGAAGCAATAGGAAAAAGAAAAAATAAGACAGCATTAGACATGTCAAACATTGGATACAAACTAATCAAAAGTGTAAGTGGTAGAATACAAGAAGTTTTTAGAAAAGTTGCAGATACATGTCTGAAACTAGAAAAGATATTATACAAGTAGAAGTTAGTACAAATATATTCAATCCTGAAGGATGAGGATTAGAGTTACAAGCTTTGTAATGTTAGACCAATTGCACTTTTAGAAACATTTAGAAAATGCTTAACCAAGATGGTAGCAAAAAGAATGTCTTGTATAATAAAAGAAAAAGAAATACTCAAGAGTTCAAACTTTGTTGGCCTACCTGGCAACTCAATGAAAGAAGCAATTCATATTGTAGAAATGATAAGAAAAGATGCAAAAGAAAGCAATAAGGAGTTGTGGTTGTTGATGCAAAATATAAAAAAGACATACAATTCAGTTTCAATGAAGTCACTGCAGCTAGCATTACAGAGAATTAAGTTGCCAGTTAAAATTGTAAAATTTATCACAGAGTTATATAGCAGAAGAAAAGTTAGCATTATAACAGAGTTTGGGTTGACAAAGACATTTATTGCTGAAGATGGGATTGAGCAAGAAGAGACAATTTTACCATTAGTTTGAAGGATATTTTATAATCCATTATTAAGAAGGATTCAAGATAATTAGCAATTAGAATATGAAATTGAGACATTCGAAGTACTAGACTTGCAAATGAACAGAGTTAAAGTAAAAAAGACAAGACAAGCTGCAGTGGCATATGCTGATAATACAACTTGGGTAGCAAAGAGTAAAGAAGAAATACAAGAGATCATTCAGATTTCACAAAAGTTCTTTAGATTTAATAATATTCAAATTAATAGTGCCAAGTCAAAGCTGTTAGTAGTTAACTTAAAAACAGAAGAAAATAAGAAGTTTGTTCTGATAAACAATTTTCAACTACAAGTTGAAGAGAAGTATGCATTGATGAGAATGTTAGGGGTATGGTTAAATATAGAAGTGAATGAAATTTTAGTTGTTAAA
Source organism: Cetraspora pellucida (assembly GCA_910591915.1). Lineage (NCBI taxonomy): Eukaryota > Fungi > Glomeromycota > Glomeromycetes > Diversisporales > Gigasporaceae > Cetraspora > Cetraspora pellucida. The sequence continues at coordinate 14,879 of CAJVQA010004459.1, forward strand.
AAAGCAAGAAGAATTATACTACTGTATATGTATAGTATATAATTTAAGAAGTTAACTATTAGTTAGTTAATATACATCAATAATATATGTATAATACCAAAATTGACATATATGTTGCAAACTACAAAAGCATCTAAAGAGAAGCTAATGCACTTACATTAACCAGTAATTAGATTAATCAAGAACAAAGTAAAGTTGATATTGACTACAGAAAATAGTGCAATTATGTATCAAGGTCTAGGAAGATGTAAGATATTAAGTTAAGGGATATTTAATAATCAATTGATATTATTGCAAAGAAAATTAAATGAGTGAAATCAGATTGGTGAAATAACAAGAATACAAGTAAAACAAGGCTTTGCTCTGGCAGGATTAGTATCAGAAGAATTAGATGCAGATTTGTTAAGCAACTTATAGCAGATTTGGAAAAGTAATTTAGCATATCTAGTTATACTTAAGGCAAAAGAAATAGGTGTAACAGTAAAGAGAGAAGGTGATCCTTGGCAGGTTTATATACAGGTAAAACTTTACATAATGTAATAGAAAAAGAAATGTTCAGAATAGCATGTAGAAGGTTGATGAAATATAGATTATTTTTTATATAACAGTTAATTGATCAAGATGAGAAGAAAATGATCATATGAAAGAAGTTTAGAGTATTATGAACAAGTACACAAAGAGAATGAAAAGTAAAGTGGTTCTCAGAAATTGAACAGAAAATGTTAAGTAATCAAGATGACAGAACAGTCTGAGCAGAATTTCAAACACAAAGCATGAACATTATGGCAATATGATCTATATGCAAAAAAATAGAAGAAGGCATGAATGGGTACTAGTAAATAAAAAGAATATAAACTTGATAATAGGCAGAGTAATTAAAAAAAAGAAAGAAAGATGTACTTATAAATCACTGGAGCACATCTAAAATTGAAGATCAAAATTATTCAGTACTAGTTAAATATGAAAAGTGTAACTTGGATAATAGAAAGAATGCAATCAGCTGTTAGCATTAAGTTAAGAAAAAAGAAATAGTAGGCATACTGCTAGGAATTAAACAAAAGAACAACCAGAAGATTTCAGTTCTGTTAGAAGAATTAAGTGAATATAAGGAGAGTTATATAGAGAATAGAAGTAATAGTAGAGAAAAAGTCATAAATAAGAAAATAGAAATACACACACATATGATTAGTCTGTTAAAAATGCAAGGTTTTAATAGTAACCTAGAAATATTGTTAATAGAGCAATTAGAGAAAAACATGAAAGTAGATTGTACAAATTACAGTTTTTATACAGATGGGTCACTAGTAAGAGAGAAAAATAAGTGTAAAATAGGTATGAGTTGGGTTCAGATTAGCAAAGATAAAAACAAATTAGTAATAGAAGAGAAAATTAGAATAGTAAAATAGCCATTATTGACAAAGGCAGAGTTAGCTACAGTGTGAATAGTGGTACTAGTTGTAGTATGTAATAGTAAGATAGTCATTAAATTAGATAGTGCAGCAGCAATTGCAAGTCTGGAAAGAGAAGAGCCATTACATAATATTAGAGTTTAGAGTAAAAGTAAGAACTTTAGATTAGTTACAAAGATTAAAAACATATGCAAGTCAGAAAACATTAAGCTATCATTAGTTAAAGTTAAACCACATAGTGAAATATTATGGAACAAAAGAGCAGATAAGTTTGTGAAAGAAGGTGCATGGCAAATAGAGATTACAGATTTGAAGTTTGAGAAAAATTTGAGATTTCTATATACATTATTTTGGAAAAAATTAGTAGTAGAGATACTAACAAGAAAGTTTATCAAGACATTAACAAACATAATGAATGGTGCTGAGTGGTGTTGCTCAAGTGCAATAAAAGAGCTAGAACCAAATGCAAAAGCACAATTTGATTAGAGATAGTTATGAAAAGAAAATAGAAATTTAACAGAAAATAAGTGTAAATTGTTAAAGAAGAGTAAGAAAAATTATTTAGAATTAAGTGCATTATTGATAGTTTGTCAGTGCTTCAGGCATTAAAGAAGAGAGCATTAGACTTGTATAGTTCAAACATTTGTAAAGAGTACAAAACAGAGAAAGAATCATCAAGACATTTGTTCACTTACAAGAAATATGAGAGTTATTAAAATAATATCAAAGAGTTAGCATGTTGGTTAGTATGGAAAAAGTTTGACAAATTAAACAAGTACAAGCTTATAAGACATGACTTGAAAAAAATATTAGTTGGTAAAACAGAAGTAGATAAAATTAAACATAGAGAGGCATGCATATGTGGTTTAGCAGTTGAGAGTATGTTTAAGAAGTTGTTTGTGTCACTAACATCTTTTCTTCTATTTCACTGAACCATTTGGCTTTTTTTCCTTTACATGACAGTCCTAGCAGGCTTTTGAGCTGTCTCCATGTCATTAAATTCTCCCTTTTATGTCCACAAGTTGGTTCAGATATATTAGACCCCATTCGTTTATTGTACTACTACTTGCTGTCTATAATTTAGCACTAACTGAATCTCTTATGCTTGTTCTGTAGCCATATACTCTCCATAGGTAATCTCTTGCTTTAAAATTAATATTCATCTCTCTTGCTTTAACTATTGTTCGACAGGCTAAATTGTGTCTCCAATACATCATTTCTTCTGGTCTTATTTCAGAGTTCCAAATATCTTTTACTAAGCCTG
>CAJVQA010004460.1:0-17550 GCA_910591915.1 Cetraspora pellucida
AATAATAAAATAATAATAAGTAATAATAATAATAATAAAATAATAATAAGTAATAATAATAATAATAAAATAATAATAAGTAATAATAATAATAATAAAATAATAATTATTTGTTTTATAACAATATTTACTTTTTTGAGTTATCTAAACTAAAAGTTTAATAGAATTTAAATTAAATATCAAAATAATAAGAATATATTATAAAGTAACTATTAGAAATAAAGTAAACTCTATAAGAATATAGTAGTTTAATAATAAGTTCTAACTTAAAGTATTGGTTTTAGTAGAAATAAGGTCCTGTAGCCTAGTGGTCTAGGCACCTCTCTCTTTACAGACAAGGTTAACAGTTCAATTTTAGCTAAAAGCAAAAACTCTGTAATCTATGAAAGCATATAAATGTACACAAAGCCTTGTAACTAAGTCTATGTAAATAGAAGATCAGTATATAAGAAAGTTTCTGAAAAAAAGTTTCCTAATATGGAGGGTTGATGCTTGATGTGAAAGATATGATGAATATATTAGAAATAAAGAGAAGGCACACTAGCAGATGATACAATAAACATAAAAAGAAAGTTATAAAAAAGAAATAAACTTACTGAAATTTGAACACTTCTGACATTAAAACCAATTTAGTAAATATGGGATATACTAAATTAGGTCTAAGTAATAATCTTAGTACCAGTTTAGTAAGCTTGTATCAAGAGTAAATTTAAAGAAATATGAATACTTAGTAACATCCAATAAGGTAGTACTTTGATATAAATAGTAACTAAGATAGCCCTAATTTGATATGTCATAACAATAATAATGTAGACATTGCATATATATATAATATGTATTAAAAATCAGAAAATTTAAATAAGGGACTCACAGATAGGTCTTAGATATAGCATTTAGTAGGTAATTTATAAGCAGAACTCTTCATTAAATAATAACTAAAGTTATATGTATAACTAGATGTACTTTTATTGATAGACTGTTGTATAAAAATATATAATCATATGTTACTTAATAAAGACATACAGACAAAATTGCTACTTCAAATATAAAAAAAAAAAAAAGTGTTAATTTCAGTTATATTATTACTAAGTTAGCTGTAAAAATAGGATACAGAAAATTTTAAAAGGTTTAGAACAAGGTTAAAGATACTTCATATAAATAAACTGCCTTAAAGACTTAATTATCATATTATATTTTTATAAGTATTAATCAGAATTATTGATAGATATAGATAGACAGATGAATATAAAAACTAGAATGTTTAAATAAAGAATTTATAAGCAGATTTCAAATATAGCAGCTAGTATAGAATCTTTAAATAAACTACTTAAATTAAATAATAACTAAAGTTATATGAATAGCTAGTTATATACTTTTTTTATAGTTAGCTTTTGTAGTTATAATATAACTATTAGCTAAATATACTATTAATAAAATACTAAGTTACAAGTACTTATCTTAATATTTAAAAAAAAATTATAATAATATATTTTTTTTTTCTTCTTTAATAATTTTGCTAAGATTTTTAGTATTTATATATATTTTTAAACAATTTTCTTAATATTGAAAGTTACTAAACCTTAACCTTTCCTGATCTGTACTTTTAAACTTTCTAGAAGTAATTTTTCACACCAACTTTTGCTAGAATTAAAAGGTTTTACTAGGCTCTGTCAAGAACTAGCTATCATTATAAGTTTATGTAGTATTTATAAATGTCAAACTTTTGATCTTATATTATATCTTATGACTTTAATTATTTCAAATTAGGCTCTAGCTCATGTTTGTTACTGCATGGCTTCTCAATTGCAGGTCATTTGCTATTTCTAGAAATAAGTTCATCTATTAACATTTTATATCTCTTTTTTTATAGTATTGCAGTTTTCTATTTTTAGAAATACATATCTACAATTGCTATTATTAGGATTTGAACTAGCAGCTTTGTAATTTATAACCTTAAAGCATAACTGCTATGTTATTAATTCTAAAAATTATAACATTATTTTTATTTTATTTTTTAAGGTAACTTCTTTGATCTTTTGACTTTTATTAATAATTTTTTTAGTAATATAATTCAATAAATTACTATAAAAGAGTTTACAATTGGCTATATATATAACTTTTTTATATTATTTATTTAAAAAGTTCATTTGAAGGTTTTCTACTAATTGCTATATCTAACATTTCTGCTTGAATGTTTCACTTTAAACCTTCTAAACCTGCAATCTGTATTAACATCATTAAGTTATATCCAAATATCCAAATCATTATCTTAATCTTAGAACTATTTTATTTTTAAGATAAACCTTTTGAAGCCTTCTGTACTTATTTTTATAGCTGATCTGATATCACTATAGTAGAACTAATATTTGTGATTAGAGTTATATTATTTAATAGCTATGCTCTTGTAGAGTTTATTCAAATTCTAGTATCTATTTTATAGCCTAACTTCAGTACTTTAGTATACTTCTGCCTTTTTACCAAACTCTTAATTTAGATAGCTCATATAAAACTATAACTAGTTTATTAGTATATTAGATCAGTTTAATATTCTTTTCTTTTGGTTTATTTTGACAGCCTGGTTAGTAGTACCTTTAAGACTTCTAATTCAAAGTTTTTGTCTGTCTAGATATTACAATTTTTGTATTTGTTTTTTTTAGACTAGTCTTTACAGTAAAACTATCAAAAATCTGACTACCTTTTTAATTAGATCTTTCTAAATAGATTTTTTGTTATCTAATTTTAACAAATTTATATAGTTACAAAAACTTATCTAGTATTTGCACTATCTGATTGTTGGTTTGCATTCTTTTGTATAATGCTATATTTACACAGATGCTCTATGACTTGCCAGTCATCTTGGTAAAACTATTATTACAAGTATCCTAATTTAATTGTTAGTAACAGTTGCTATAATATGAATATTATATAGGTGATTATTTAAATTTTTGCTGTAACCTGTGGGTCAATAGCAAAGTGATTATGCTCCCAGGTTACCAATCACAAGATTGCCAGTTCAAGTCCAACAGAAGATGAAAAAAACTGAGTTAGGACTACAATTGTTGATTAACCACAATAGGTGATGCACTATGAAAATAGGAAGATTTTTGGTACCCAGATTCTTAAATGGTGATGGACCTGATATAAGAAGGCCATGATGATTAGGGAGCTGAGGATAATAATAGAACAAAGGAATCTCCAATTAGGAATAGTCCTGGTGAAATTCTGGGGTAATAGGAACACAAAATTAGTATATAGATAGTACTGTAAATATATATAAATAAAAATGTAAAATGTAAACAGGGTTCTGATAGAAGGTCCTGTAAACTTGAAAAATTTGAACTAATAAAATAGCCATCAACTGCAGTGCACTAGTAACCAGGCAGTAGAAATTCAAAAAAAAAAAAATTTTTGCTGTTAATAGAATTTGAACATCCAATTTATTACTTAAAGGTTAACAATCTGATTACTTTACTAGATTGTCATATCTCTATTTTTATTTTAAATTAATCTTTATATTTTAAATAAATATAAGAAAGTTGAGTTTTATAGCTTAATTGTTAAGCTGTCAACTTCTCATAGATGAAATCAATAGTTCAAATTGAGCTAGAGGCAAAAATCTAAGAATTTTAATTCTGTAATCTAATATAAAAGCCAAATCAGATTCAAAGCTCTGTGTTAAATTTTATGATAAAGTATAAAAACAGATTAGAAATTTTCAGAAGAAGATTGATTCTGCAGAAAGAAGGCACTATGTGTAATAGTAGCATCACAAAAGGTTTTATTACATAAAATGTTGTGCAGTTAAGTTCTTTAAGTGATAAAGCAGTACCAACATCTCTGCATTCAACTTTCAATGTATTTAATTGAGAAGGTAATACTAATGTAATTAAAACTAAAATAGTAAGCAAAGTAGGATATACAAAGAAGATTTGTAGCAAAGGATTGGTCTAACCAAAATTGAAACCTCATTGGCAGACACTATAAATCTTTAAAAAAACAGTATTAATAATTGTACATCACAATATCATTGATAGTTATTATACTTATACATAATAAGTCAAGGTTCTAAACCTTCTTACAATACCAAAATAAGTTAAACTACTAATAAAAGTATATAAAAAAGAGTATATAGTAACTGCAAGTGATAATCCTGAATCTTAATAAATTTAGGCATGCTGATTGGTACCAATATATGAAAAACTGTATATATTAAATTGGTAGCAAGAAGAGCAAGAAACTATTAGAGTTAACCAATTTGAGAAAAGAAAAGGATTACTGCAGAAAGTAGATAGAGGGATTAAAAAATCAGGTAGATTTAGAAAATAAAGTATAACAAGATGGCTACAACCTTATTTTAAATTAGTAATAAGTAGCTGCACAACATTGTCATGTAAAACTAGAAATGAGAAAAATCTATGCAGACATCATTTTAGTCACAAAAAACTATATTCTTCATTGCAATCTATTTCTGAAATAAGTAAATAACTCTTTATAAAAGAAGTTAATAATACTTGCAATCTGAATATTGGTTTTAATTTCAATAACTGAGTCTAAAAACCTATTGTTACAGGTTTTATGATTGAGTTCAGAAATGAGACAAATGTGATAAATTGTTGCTTAAAAAACAATTATGTCACATAACATTTTTTAATGATATAAAGATAGTTTTTTGATTTGGCACAAGGTTGAGACAATTGATGAGGAGTGTTACAAGATAAGTATTATAATTTTTTTTTAAAGAGCATATTGTATTGGTTCAAAAGAGCTTTTATTAGTTGTATTATCTTGTAGAAGCAATACAATTATAGAGTTATATTATTATAGGACTCTAAATTATAGGCTTAAACTCTATTTTTGAAAAAAGAAAATTTTACTTCTTTTATAATAAATTGATCATAAGAAGAGCCTACACAAGACTATGACTTTTTTTATTATTCCTAACACTTTCTAATCATTTTTGTACTAACTTTTACCCCTTTTACACAGCCTTTCATTACTTTAACATTTCTTACAGCTTTCATAGAACTGATAAGAAATGTTTTAGTTTTACTATTTCAAAGCCAGAACCTATTATATTGACTTCAATCGCATCTTCTTTGACATCAACTTATAGCTAATCCAAGTAGAATAGATGAAGTCAATGTCCATTCTCAGTGTGAACAGGTTGGTTCAGGTTGATCTTTTTTATTTGGAGGATGGTGAAGTTCCACATAGAGACTTGTATTTGTCATATGGCTTCCTTTGGACTAAGAGTACATATTTCAGATAAATCATTATAGGCATCTTCAATTAAATAAGTATGCTACAATGATATTCATTTTGCAGGTTTTATAGAGTGTTAGTTTTATCTCTAACTAGAGATAAGAAAATTGAGGTTTTTTTGAATCTACTATATAGCCTGCATAACCTCAGACCCTAGAGCCTTTTACTTATTAGGTTTTATATTTATATATATAAAACATCTACTTTATATATATAAAGTTGGACTTTCATCATTTTAATTAATACTTCAAGGTTAGTTTAAACATCAGTTTTTGTTGTTTTGTGTTTTTATTTACTTTTTCTCTGCATATTAGTGAATTGATAATTCTGGTTAAATTTACAGATCATTTGGCCAGATCTAGAACAAAACAACTTTAAATATGAATTTTTATCTCTGATACTATTAATAAAGTCAATGTCTAACTGCTATATAGTTGGTTAGCTAGCATTACTTAGTTCTAATGAATCTGATCCAAATTCTGAGGCTCTGCAAAAATTTACAAAAAATATCTGTATTTAGAAATAATTGACAAGTTTTTTTGATTAAGTCTTTGACAATTAGTAATTATTATTTTATCAGTTCAATAAAAAATTTGATGAAAAAAAATAAAAATTACCAAATATTTAGCATTGAGGCCTTTAAATTTATATTGGAACACTAATTTTTGTATATAAAAAACCTATTTTTACTATCCTTTGTTATAGCATCTTTAATTTTACAGATGTATATGCTTATTTAAGTTTTTTAAAAAATATTGAATGATGAATAAATCACACAGACCACCTACTTTTTAAAGTATTGTTCAGAATATTACACAAAGTCATGATGACAAATTACCTAATTATATGTGAGTTGTCTGTATAAATACAGGTGCAATAGTCAAGTTATTGTATAAGATATAAAATAGTATATAAAAAATAGGCAATATATAACAATATGTGATGAATAGAGTCACAAGGACCAATCAAGTATTGAGAATTGTACATGCATATTAATTTGCCTATAAACTATACACTATGTTGTACATTGTACAAACTCTGTTTCTGATATAATAATTGGAATATTATAGTTCTAATAATAGAATAGGAAAGTGTAAATATAATGCTTTATTGGATGATTATATAGTAATATAGTAATACAAATAGAACTGTAAAATTGTAATAACAGTATAAATATTAATAAAAGCAATTTACAAGTTGATATTATAAAAAATAAAATAAAATAAAAAATAAATAAATATAATAAATTTTATATATAAGCATATATATACATATGTTAAGTATAATAAACTTTTAAATAATATATAAATTTTAAAAGTTTAAATATAATTAAAAAAGTATGCCAACTTAGTAAATTAGATAAGTTGTTACCTTCAAGTAGTGAATTGTAAGTTTAAAATTTATTGACAGTAAAAATTTTAGACAATTACTTATTTTATATATAGGCTAAATACTAGAAAAAGATACTAAATTAATAAAAAATTGATTTTTATTTTTATTTTTTTTTTGATATTAAACTAGCCTCTTTTGGGCCTAGGGTTTTATTTAGTAAATTGTACATAGGGACTTGTGGCTGAAGCTTCAAAGAAGTCATCTTACATTAGAGAGTACAACTAGCCACACGTACACTTTTGGTGTTTAATTTAAGTAGTCTAACAATGGTTCTATACTAGCTGCCATACTTGCAACTCAACTAAGGGCATTGCCTATTTAAACTCTCTGTGCTGCAATTCTTACTGTGTCACTAGATCATCTCTGATATAGCTGTCAGTCAAGAAGGTCTAGATACTTTTACCTATTTTCCTTAGGACCCTATACTTTATTTCATGCAGTGTATCCTCAGAAGCATCATTACTAGAGCCTTCCATGTCTCACACACAGCTGACCTAGTTTTATATAACATGCTATAGTTATCTAACACTTGCAGTTACAGGGGTTACCTGTTTAACCACTACGTTATTCTCTTTTTTATCCTTGTAAAGTTCATCCAAACTCTGGTACCTATCATTCTGACTTCTTCTCTTTATCTCTCTACTATTAAACTTAGAATCCAACAGACTTTCCAGACTCTCAATCCAGATAGCCCGATACAGTATACCTTAGTATTCTTTTCTTTCAGCGATTTCGATGGCCTGGTTGGTCATGTGCTCTTCTACACCTTTTTTCATCTAGTTGCATGTCTGCCTATTCCTTATTGGAGTTTCCTAGACTTCCATCAGTCCGATAGCATCATCAAAGACTTGTGCTACTTTTTACTCAGGAATTTTCAAGTGGGCTTCCATCTCCTCAGTTTCTTGGTCTTTTACATCTGGTGGCCTTATCGTAGGTTTGCATCAAAGTCTTATGTGACATCGGTTATTAACATTCCTCTATGTACATGTAACATTATACTTTACATAGATGCCCTAGGCTCCCAATGACAAGTAAAACTCAATTGGTTTTATCCAAGATTACAGATACCTAAATCCAACTGATCGACAAGAGACAGTTTACCGTAACGCAAATATAATTACCAAATTTCATCATAGGTGGAATTTGAACCTTAGACCTGCCACTTGGAGGATGACAACCCAACCACTACACTAGGATTGCCATCCTCTAAAATTAATTTTTATATTATAATATATATTTATATTTATATATATTTCTTTTTTGACAGTCTTGCTAAAAATTTTTTTCATGTTTTTTATATTTTTTTAAACTAATATTCTCAATATTTAAGATCACTAAATCTTGATCTCTCCTGATCTGTACTTTTAAACTGATTGTTATACTGATTTCTGCTAAGATTATCAGACTCTATATAGAACTAGCTATTACTATAAGTTTATATAATATCTTTTATTATCAGACTTTTGGCCTTATATTATGTTTTATAACTTTAGTTATTTCAAATTAGGCTTTAATATATGTTTGTTACTGTGTGGCTTTCAACTGCAGACTACTTGCTATGTTTAAAAATAAGTTTATTTTTGAATGTTCTAAGTTTTTAGTTTTGTGATTTGCAGTTTTTTATTTTTAAAAATATATTTCTACAATTGCTGTTACTAGAATTCAAACTGACAGTCTTGTAATTTGTAACCTCAAAGCATAACTATTATGCTATTAACTCTAAAGATCTAAAATTTATATTAAATTATAAAAAAATACAGATTTCAAATGATTATATTATAAATTTTTATTAATATAATAGTGTTTTTTTCTTAAATGATAAATGTTTCCAAACTAATTTGAAATTAGTTAAGTTTAACATTCTCTTTACTAATTACTTGTATACAAAATTGTAGAAAAGCATTTTAGAAGTTTATTAGAAAATAACTGTTAAAACTAACTTTACAAGTTTAACAAAAAATATAAAGCTTGTAAAGAAGATATAACAAAGAAAAAAGTAGAAAATTAGAAGACCTGATAAAGAAGATAAAGAGAAAAATATCCCAGTCAACACTTTAAAAAGCAAAATTTTGAGAAATCTTCTGTAACTTGAAAACACATATCTGTAGATTATAGCAATATGTGAATAGACAAACAAAACAAATATGTGCATTGAAGGATGTGCAAATAAGGCCAATTTGAATAGTGTTAGACATAAAGCATAGAAAGCTCTAGAACAACAAACAACAAATAAGAGCCAATAATAATTAGACTAGATATAAGTAGCACACAAAATTGAAAAAAAAGTCTAATAACAACATATATCAAAAGAGCATATTAGGCAGTAAATAGCATATACAACAAGGTGTTTTTTAATCAAGCTAATAAAATATCTGTGATACTAGACAGAAAAGATAAAATCATGACTATGTTAACAAAACAAGATGTATTGAAGATTGCCTTGTTATATATAACCAAAGAAATAATTAAGAAAGCAGAAGATAAGCAGATAGAAAAAAGAATCAATATTATCAAAAAAAACAAAAATACTACAATACTAGAATCTACAATAAGATATACACAAGACAAAGAAAAAGAGATTCAACAACAGTTAACAAACTTGAACCAAAAATAAGAAGCATACAAAATGACACAGAAAAAGAAATCAGAAATTGAAAAAATAATTAAAAAAGAAGTGCAAAACATGCAAAAAGCACATAAAAAGAAGTAAGCATAAAGGTAAGTCAGGTAAACAATAATCAAAAAAAAGAGAATTTGTCCAGCCAAAAAAAAAATACAGAAAAACAAAAAGAGGAACAAGAACAAAAAAACATCAGACTAAAAGTTGAAAAGAAAATTGACATAGTAGAAGAACCTCTTAAAAAGAGCATATGAGCCTCAAGCAAGAGAAATTGTAAACAGAACAACAGCTACTTGCAAATATACTAGCATACAATATACTAAAGAAAACAAAAAAAGATCATATGAAATTTATTAGATAGTCTTTAAAAAATAACATACATGTCAAAGATGTTAAAGAAGTTTTTAAAAGAAAAAACTTATAGGTAAAAGTTGATTTTGACTATAAGTATAGCAGGAATGAAGCAATACAAAGAATTAACAAAAAGAAGAGTAACTGGTATAGAATAATACTAGAAGAAAAAGAAGACAATATAAAGAAACAGATGCAACATAAGGAGAAAAGTCAAAAGAGAAATAACAGCAAATTAAGAACTAAAGAAAAAAAACTTAAATAGAAAGAAAATAAAATTAAGACAAATGAAAATTAATACAAAACAAATGAAGAATCAGAAAACACAAGTTATCTAATGATTTAGGACTTACTTGCAGATATAAACAAAAGATAATTGAAATACATCTGTAGAAGATTTAGGAAAGCCTATATAGTAAGAATTAAGAAATTTAAATATAAAAACTTAGCAATAGTCAAGATAAAGAAAACATATAAAGATATCCTATAGGCTATATCAGTAAATAATAATAAACTGATACAAATAACCAAAGGAATAGAAGAGCATGAAGCAAAAGAAGGATAAAAGAAATATATAACAAAACTAACAGAATTGCCAAAAAACATCTCATAAGTCCTACTACTGTGAAGTTTAAAGAACAAAGAGGTTAAATCAGTTTGCATCTCACCAAATAGAAATGAAAACCAAAAAAAACAGCAATAGTTATATTTGTAACAGAAAGAAATATAAGAACTGTTTAAACAAAACTGATTATATATAACAACTTTTGAATCTATTGGGTAATTGAAAAAAAAAAAAGACAAAGAAAAGAGAAAGTTTTGAAGTAAAGAGAGAAAGAAGCTAGGACAGATACAGTTATATTTTATATACAGAAGAAAATAAAAGCAGCAGAGAAAGACAGAGAAATAGGGCCTATGCAAAAAAGTACAGAAACAAAAAGAGTATAAGTCAGAAGAATACTCTACTAAACAAAAAAAGCAGGTCTCAAAGCTGAAATAAAGAAAACTATACAAAAGATACAAAGATGAGAGAAGAAAAAGTAAAAGACTTTGAGAAAAGACCAGAAGAATTTAAGACTCATAAACAAAAAAGAGAACCACACATTGAGAACTTCTTAGAACAAATTTGAAAAAAATTAAAAAGATTAAAAAAGACAAGAGGTACAGCTAGGGAGGGCCTAGCTAATTGCTTTTGAGGGCACTCTAGTTGAACTTATAAATATGGATAAGAAGATTAAAGATTTTCTGCATGATGAAAGAAGAATGTTTGAAGAAAAAAATAAAAAAAAATCTTCTAATCTAAAAGAAGTAAAGAAAGAAAGGAGAAAGAAAATGCAAAAAACACAGATACAAAATATAAGTAGTTAAAAGAGAAATAAAAAAAAGAAAAGAAAAAAATAAAAATTGAATGTCATAATGTTAATAGACTCAAGACCAAAGGTTGAAAATTAGAAAACCTGCTAGGCTGAGTAGAGAAAAAAGAAATAGTATTTTTAAAAATTACAAAAATGAAAATTACAGAAAAAGAAGAAAAAATTTTGTTGCACAACTTTAATACAAGATTCAAAAGTTACTAGGCAAGTGCAGTACTAAACAAAAAAAAGAAATTAGGTATTGGGGGGTTTTTTTTTTTTTTTTTGAATTTCCTACTGCATGATCACTAGTAGGCCACAGCTAGTAACTGTTTTATTAGTTTAAATTTTCAAGTTTACAGGACCTTCTATTAGGACCCTGCCTATATTTTACATTTATATTTTTATTTATATACATTTACAGTACTATCTATATATTTAATTTTGTATTCCTATTACCCTAGAATTTCATCAGAATTATTTCTAATCGAAGATTCTTTTGTTTTATTATTATTCTTAGCCTTTTAATCATCATGGCCTTCTTATGTCAGGTCTATTGCTATTTAAGGATCTGGATATTGAAGATCTTCCTATTTTTATAGTGTGCCATTAGATGTGATTAATCAACAATCATAGTCCTAACTCATTTTTTGTCCCTGTTGGACTTGAACCAGCAATCTTGCAATTGGTAACCTGGGAGCATAACTACTTTGCTATTGACTCGCAGGTCTAGATATTGAGATTTTAATAGACAAAACTTGGAAAAAACATATCAAAGCAGTTAAAAAACTTAGCGAATACATGATAGAAGTAAAGCTATACTTTAAACAACTAGTACTAATATTGATAGAGGTGTACATTTTACCAAACAACAAGGCAATCAGTAAGAAAATATAACAAAAAATTGTGAAAATAATAACAAACAAGAGGAAGTATATAGAAGTAATCATATTTGGAAATTTCAATCATACAGTTGACAACATATTAGACAGACTGTACTTACAAATAACAAAATATAAAAAATTGCCAATTTTCAATTGGCTTAAGAGGCAGAATTTTATAGACTCTTTTAGAAACCTACACCTAATAGAGAGAGTATACACATAGTCAAATCAAGAAGCAGTAACAAGAATTGAATATATCTGGTTGTTAGAAACAATTGCAGCTGATTTTCAAGAAGCCAATATAGAGAAAGCAAAAAGTATAATAGACAGTGATTATAAGATATTAACAACAGTTATATGAATAGAACATATAATTGCAAACCAAAGTTGTGCAAAAATCAAATGCAAAGACCAAATAAGAACAGTATATCTATATGAGAAAGCAAAGCAAAAAGACTAGAAAGAATATGCTAAAGAGCTTCAAGTACAATTAGAGTAGAAAAAAGTGCTAAAACAATTAGAAGAAGATAGAGAAAGCAATATGTACAGTACAGATATGCTAGATTATATATGAAATGCAATAGAATAGGCTATAATAGAAGTGGTGAATAAAAAAATTCCAAAAAGAAGATATTTAATACAAAAGCAAACAGAAAACATCACTAAAAGAAACCATAACAGTATAGGTACATAATTGAATTTCAACAAATAATCAAAAAAGCAAAAATAAGAAGAAACCAAAAGATAGAAAAAGAGGAAAAAAAAGAGATAAACAAGAAACTTATAGACATTGGTAAAGGAATAGAAGTAGTGTTATCAAAACTATATAAACAATGATTAGAAGCCTAAATAGATGACATAAAAGTCTAGCAAAAAATTCTAAAAAACAGAAGAAAAGAAGAGTAGAAACAAGTCCAAAGAAAACAGATAGAAGAAAATATAAATAGAAGAAGTAAGATGATAAAAACTAATTAAGTATGAATGATTGCTAGCCTCTTGAACAAACTATACAAAAAAATAGTTCTGAACAGATTTATAACCTAAAATGAAGATAAAACCAGCCTAATAATGAAATCTAAGACAGTTTTAGATAGCCTGGCAAAATATTTTAAAAATCAATTCAGAAAGCAAAAAACCAAATTAGAAGAGATGTCTAAGGAATAGATAAAAGTGTACAACCCAAAAAAGTAGATTAAAAAGTTCTGATACAAAAAGTTAGAAGAAAAGATAGAAAAAAAAGAATAAAAAACCATATTAAGAGAACTTAAAGCCAATACAGCTTCAGAAATCTTAGGCATAAGCTATACTTTAATAAAACAAATAGAAAAAAAATTATAAAAGATCTTTAGAGCCTTTGCAATCTAGTTCTAGAAACAGAAGAAATGCTGAAAAAATAGAAAATAGCACAAATCTATCCAATCCCAAAAAATATAGACTAAAAATATAATCTGAACAATATTAGACTAATAGTATTAATTGAGACCTTTAGAAAATTAGTCACAAAGGTAGTAACAAGAAGGCTAGCCAAAATATTTACAGAAAGAAAAATACTCAAAGAATCAAATTATATAAGCTTGCCTAGTAACTCAACAGAGCAACCAATACATATACTAAATATGATAATGAAAAAAGCACAAAAGAAAAATAAAGAAATATAAATACTTCTACAAGACATAAAGAAGGCATTTGACTCAGTCCCACTAGAAAGCTTAGAGTGAGCTCTTAGAAGAATCAAAATACTACAAAGAATAACAAAATATATTATTAATCTTTTTTGTAAATATCAATTTAAGATAATTATAGCTTATGGCCTAACAAAAGAAATAATAGCAGAAGATAGTATAGATCAAGAAAAGGTGATTCTCTACTAGTTTAGTGGCTTTTCTACAACCTACTGTTGGAAAGGATTCAAGAAGATAAATCACTAGACTATATAGTAGAGCAAAGAATACTAAAAAATACAAATATTAATTGTATCACAAAATATAGACAAGCAATGATTGCTTATACAGATGATACTATATAAATTACAAATAGCAAAGACCAACTGCTAAGAATTCTTGAAATTACAGAGGAGTTCTTCAAAGTGAGTAATATTGAAATAAATAGAGCAAAGTTAAAGCTCATAGTAATGAATTCTAGACTGAGAAAGGAAGATAAAAAAATTATATTTGAACAGAGTAAAATAACAGAAGAACCAAAAAACAAAATTGCAAGATCACTAGGAATCTAGCTAAATAGCAGAATGAGAGAGTCACTAGTCTGCAAAAAAGCAAAAAAAATAGTTAACCAAACAGTTAAAGACCTCAGATACAAAAAAATAACAATAAGCCAAATTGTGTATATAAATAATATAGTAATAATTTCAAAATTAGGATATCTTTTGCAGTTAACAAAAATGTCAGAAAAGATGATCAACAAAATTCATCAGCTGATAATATATTTGGCAAAACATAAATGCAATATAATGAAAACAACAAATAACTGCATAATTAAGTACAAAGATTTAGAAAACTGTAAATCACTAAGTTAAAAGATAGCAACAAAGCAAATAAGTAGTTTATTTGCAAGACTTAATAAAAAAAAACATATTAGGTAATCTAACAAAGCTTAGAATAGCTTAAAGATATCAGAAAGCAGGCTTAACAAAAGATATTTGGAATTCTAAAAGAAGACCAGAAAAAATGAAATATTGGAAGCACAACTTAGCTTGTTAGACAATAGTTAAAGCAAAAGAGATGGGTATAAGCATCAGAGCAGAAAATTACTTGTGAAAAGTACATAATTATGGAATATGTATAAGAGAATTAGTTAGGGTTGGATCATGAATAGCAAGCAGTAGCACAATAAATAAAAAAGATTTAATATACTTGAACCAACTTGTAGACATAAAAAAAAAAACCTAATCATGTAAAAATAGCTCAAAAGTCTTCTAGGGTTGTTATGCAAAGAAAAAAAGTCAAATGGTTTAGTGAAATAGAAGAAAAGATATTAAGAATACAGTCAAGTAGAGAAGTATATAACCAATACAAGATTAGTGGCCACAACACACAGATACTAATGATTAATTGAACAAAAATATCAGAAGACAGAAGAATGAGAGAGTAAATTGTATATAGACCAAAGCACAATCAGCAACTTAGTAATAAGATATCTAAGAAGAAAAAGAAAAAAATTCTTGCTAAGCATTGGCTATTACAGAAAGTAGAAGGCAAGACATATACTAAGATAAGTAAATATAAAAGATATAAGAACAGGACAGAACAAAGTACAGATAATTGTGAAAAGTGAATAAGATAGAACAATAATATAAAGGCAGTTCTAGAAATATTAGTAGAAAAAGGCAGTAATAAGATTAACACAACATTAGAACAAATGCTAAAAAACAGAACAATAAAAAAATAGAGAAAAAAAAGAAGTCTAATTAAGCTAAAACAAGTAGAAGAACTAGAAATGAAATTAATCAAGAAGCAAAAGTTTGATAGTAAAGTTATAGATTACTTAATAGAAGTTCTAACAAAAAACAAAAAAAAAAACAAAGACAAATAACCCTTTATACAGATGAAGCATTATATAAAGAAAAAAAGAAAAATAGTATAGAAAAGATAAGTATCAGTTGGGTGCAGGTTAGTAACAGAAAAAACTGGCCAGAGAAAGAAATAGCACTAGGACTCAAAGATTGGCTCTCAGCAACAACAACAAAATTAGCAGCAATATGGTTAGCAATTTTAACCATATCAGAGAGAAAGTGTATAGAAGTACATACAGATAGTCTCATATTATTAAAGCATATCAACAGAGCAATTTAAGAGATAAGAAATAACAAAGTTCTGAAAAAAAAAATAATGTGGATAATGAATATTGTAGATTAGCTCAAAAGCAAGAGCAATAGAATAGAACTGGTTAAGATTAAAAGTTACAGTAACAATAAGTGAAATGACAAAGCAGATTTACTTACAAAAAAAAAGCAATGTGTAGAAGAATAATAGTTATAGAGAAGATCAAGTGTGATACAATAAAGTACTACTTAAAATAGGAAAATAGAAAAGCTAATATACTAGCAAGACTTTTTTGTAAAATAGTCACAAATGTCAAAATTGGAGCTAGTTGAAGAGAAACAAATCCAATTCAAGCACTAGAGCCAGAAACTGAAAACACATAATATAATTGATTAAGCTTTTGGAAAGAGATAAATAGAACAAAGGGTATATATTGTTTAACAAAAAAACTTAGTACAAGAAGAGCAACAGTAATTAAATACATAATAGATAGTCTACTAATACTAGAAGAACTAAATAGAAGAAGATTAGAAATATATACAATGACTAATTGCCAAGTATGTCAAAGAGGTAAAAAGAAAACTCAAGCATACTTAGTAAGCTGCATCAGACAAAAAAGCTTGTAGAAAAGGATCCAAAAAGTAGCAACAGCAGTAGCATAAAATAGTCTGAAAAAAAATAAAAAAGTTAGAATCCTGCTTCTAGTATTATATAAGGCATTTTTTGGAAAAACAGAAGCAGAAAAAATTATTAACAGAACAGCTTTAATAAAAAGGCTAATAATGAATGAAGTTGAAAAAAGAATAAGTCAAATTCTAGATAGGCAGGAAACACAAAAATGCATAGATATAGTAACAAGAATAGTATGAAATACATTCTATGACCAAGTATAAAGAGTTTGGTATAGAAAAATACAAGAATGAGAAAAGAAGATTAATATAACAAGTAAAATGAAAAAAGGTTCTTGAACTAAAAGAAGATTAGGAAAAAGAACAAAGAAGAATAAGATAGCAAAAGAAGAGAAAAAGGAAAAGAAAGCAGGAAAAATGAACCAAATAAAGAAGAAAGCTTGGAAGACAATTGATATGCTTGTCACAAAAAAGAGAAGACCTTTTTGATATGACTTTAAGTAGTTAGACAAGCAGTCTATCTTTAACTGAGATAATGTAACAGGTTGCACTTAGGTACCAATAAGGTGGCCAAGTAATGCTAGACTTGAGTATTAGAAAATTCTATATAATTATAAATAAGGTTGCCTGCCGTAATAGATTTGATAGAGTTGTAAAGTTGCAACCCTTTGACTTAAAGTTGTAATTTTTTGCCATAAAGGATGTAATAATCATAATAGCTATAATTGTCATAATAGCTGTAATAGTTGTAATGAGTGTAATAGTTGTAACAGCTGTAATTGTCATAATAGCTGTAATAGCTGTAATGGGTGTAATAGTTGTAATGGGTGTAATAGTTGTAATAGGTGTAATGGACATAATGAATACAACAGTTATAATAAATATAATGGTCATAATAAGTGTCATAATAACTAATACATAAGTATTTGCTCAATGCAGTTGTAGTAATGCTTAATAATTATTTATTTTTCTTCCACATACGTATATACTGGATCCTTTATTAGAGTATTTTATATCAGTCTAATTATAAATATACATAGTAAATTGTTGGTCAGGTTTTTTTTAAAAAAAATTCAAACCTGATATCTCTTGAACGTATAAACATATACAAATAAGGTTAGACTTGCCAAAGTCTTCTTAATGTACTCTTTAAGTGTTCTTTTTTTTATTAAAAATTGTGGCACAATAGAATCTAATAGTAATATAAGTAATTATAATGATAAGTAATTTTAATAAATCAGAGGGTTATCTAAATAAATAAAGCCTTTAAAATATTGGCAT